>JAVQJF010030845.1:0-21850 GCA_036023855.1 Gadopsis marmoratus | reverse complement strand
AACATGACCAAATAAGGACAGAACCACACCAGGGAGGGAAACACTGAACACACTGAGGAAACAACCAAGGGCATGACAAAAAAGAACCAAAACAGAACACACATGACTCAAAACAAATGAAAAATAGCTAACGATAGCTAACCGGCTGCTGGCTCCAGCGAGAGAGGTATCAATCTTCTCATCTAACTCCCGGAAAGAAAGCGCATAAGTGTATTTCCCAAACTGTCAAGCTATTCTTTTGTTTCAGGCTGTGTCTAACCCAAACTACAAACAGAAAGATCAAATTAGGATCATAACTTTTCACCTACAGCACATTCAGCTTCAGCTTCAATTACATGAATCAGGTGGACCTAGCCGTTTTCTCTCTCATCCAAGGTAGACGAGAAAAGTGTGAAATGTGTTCCTGTTCTTGTGTCAATATATCAATATATCATCGTACTTTACTTATTTATTCATTACAACATACAGTACATTAACTCTGAATTACTGATGGATTCAGCAATAGTCTTCAGGACCTGATCATGCCTCCATCGGTACCATGAACAAGCTTTCAGAACTTTACAAAAACAGATCTAACAGACTAAACAAACATTGTTGTCAACAGACAAGACTAAAGTGACACAATGATGGAGAGGCATCCCCTCTCACTAATGCATGTGGCGCTGGTGGTTGTGATTCTTAGAACTCTTTCACATGTTGGAGGGTTGGGGTTCCCATTTTTCCACTTGTGTTTAACTCTTTCCACGATCTGCCACTGCAAGAAAATCACTCAAAGTTTTAACTTCATCTGTGCTGAAAGAACACCACCCTCTTTTTTCGGTGCCGTAAAGCCGGTTTCTTGTGCAATCTCACCTGCTTGAACACAAAGTAGAATAGTCATCAGAAGAAGCTACGAAACATTTTGGGAAATGTGCTTATTTGCTTTCAGATTTGCTTTTTTCAAGATCAAAATTGTGTCTGTCTGTTGTGTATATATTAAGTATCTAAGTTACAGCCAGCAGCCACTTAGCTTAGATTAGCATAAACTGTGTGGAAACAGCAAGCCTGGCTTTGTCAAAAGGTAAAAAGGTCACTACTCCTGGCCAAGAATTTCAAGAATATACAAGATTTATTTATATTTTTACCGTCAGACAGGGCCAGGCTAGCTGTTTCCCCTTGTTTTTAGTCTTTATGGTAAGCTAAGCTAACTGTCTCCTGACCCAGGCTTCACACTGAATGGACAAATATGAGAGAATATTGATCTTATCATCTGATTCTTGTCAAGAAAGACAATAAGAGTATTTCACAAGCGATTCCTTTATTGTAGCGGTGAGTTACTGTTAAAAACTTGCCTACTCACAGCAACTTTAATGCCACAAACAAGACAATATGTCCAGTTTCAGTGCCATAAATGACCAAAACAAGGTAATAAGGATTCATCTTTAAAATGTAATTGTATTGTCAAAAAGTAATTATTTGCAGTAAACTGTCAAGTTTCCCCTCTGATATCTGTATGTTTTCATAACTGCAGAATTTGAGCTGTTTTCTGTGGATCTAACTCAGCACACAAAATGCCAAGAACAATTTAGGAAAATACTTCTTAAATAACCAAAACTGGAGGTGGTAGAGCCAGTGGGAGCCATGTGAGGTGAGTGTGGAACTTGGCACAGATACCAACTCTGTCCCGGCACACTGAGCTGCCAGGCAGCCGGAGGGGAGGCAAACCTCCACGTGAGGTGCCACACACGCTTCAAACACACACTCACACACACATGTACTTTACAATGGACACATGCACAGTCCAATTACACTCTGCATGCAGTTATCCTGTTCACACAAGTACAGTACCTACACACATAGGTTCACACACTGTAAAGCACCCATGCAGACAACACATGCAGGTAAGGACACAATCAAGCATGCACATGCAAATATTGTAAATCTGTATGTCAGTGAGCAAATACATATAGGCCTTATTCCATGTGTGTACATGAAAAGTATGTGCAGTTATGATCCCACTTGTTATCATTGAAATTATTTGGTATGTATTGGGGTAGGTTATTGGCTCAAGGGCGCCCTCTCTCAGAAGTAGTTGATAAATGCCGCTGGCGGTCCTGAAACACTGCCAGTTTATGAGAGCTGTGTCCGAGGTGAGTCACCCGGCGCAGCACTGTTAAAATGATTGTGTAATGTCCTTATATTCACTGCTGGAACGTGTATGTGTGACTTATGGAGATGAGAAGTGCAACTAGTGGGTTGCTGTACTTTTCAAGTACTAAAATGCTCTAATAACGGCATAATACATTCTTGAGCTAGCTAGTTGCTGTTCTATAGTAACGTGCTCTTCTTTTGTAGTGTGCTGTGTGTGAGCTGCCTATAGCGAGCCAACTGTATGACTGGCCAGTACATATCTTGTTCCTGTTCAGATAATAAAGTGGCGACGTGTGACGACCAACAATCCTTCTGCCCATCATTTTACTACACAATGCAGAGTCGATGGGGTTCTTGAACCAGCCAGTTACAGTGAAGTGTAGCTGAGCGCGGTTACACATGCACACAGATATAGACACACAGTTCACTGTTTGTTTAGTGTTGAATAAAACATGAAAAGCCACAACAAATAATCCCCTCAACAAGCACCTCATGCTGCTATTTACATGTTTACCAGTATTCCCAAGTAAAGCACACAAAGCGCTTCAACATCTTTACATATGGTATGATGGGGAAACGGTTGCTTGTTGGTGCATTTTGGCTGTTTTCTCACTGGGTTCATTTGTTGAATCCAAACCCGATTCCAAACCTCCCTCTAACCCATCTGCTTTCACACTTGTGTACTTGTGATCTGGGGTACAGCTACGGCTACGCTTTCCTTATCAAAGTGCATGTGTTTACCACCGGAAAATGATGTCAATGCCTTATTTGATATACACAGATAATGTACCGGCGAATGGTGCCACATGTGCATCAATGACGTGAGTACAACTAACCGTATGGGCTGCAATGACACAAACAAAAATGACCCCATCTTACACTATGAAGAAAACAACAACATGTGGCATGAAATCAAACTTGCATGCTATTCTCTGCTGATACATCTGTGAGTTAATTTATTGCTCTCTTAAAATGGGCACAAAAAAGTCTTAAATAAAAAAGCTTGAATGCTATCAAATCTTTAGGTGAGCCACTTTCAGATTTGTGCTAAAACCTGCAGTAACAGATTTTCTGGCCCCTTGCGAGCAGTGGAAACAAGTTGCAAACACAACATCAGCACCTCATAAAGTTGTCATGGTAATCTTGTTAGCGAACGGTCACTTTACACATCCAGCAGAAACCTCTGCAACCCCATGAGCATTCATTTGGTGTCTCTGGCCATCTGACACGCATAAGTCCAATATTCAGTGTTTAGCATGTTTACCAGCGAGTCTGTCGGCTGTTTGATGCGGAGCAGTGTGCAGTTGCTTAATGAGTGCAACCAAAACAATGAGCTGAAAGAAGCTAAAACGTTCCGTGGAGTTAGTCGGGGGAATTCTCCATGGGTTCAATCTCTTTCACGTAACACATAGTAAAATAGAAAAAATAAGTTATCAAATCCATCATTTAGACAACCATTATCTTACCAGAATAACTGAATGAACCAATGTTGTGGGTGTCATGTGTGAACGGAGCTATAGAGTCACATTGTTTGCATCCAGAATACAAACAGCTTCATCATCTCACTTTGTCAGCGTGTGTAATGCCTATTCATATGTGTATGCGTGGCTGATGTATGGGCTGATGGGTGGGCCATCAGTAGAGCTGATTGACAGGAGCACAAATAAACTAACACACACACGGCTCCCCCTGAGAGTGTTTGATTGATGGATGGATGGATGTCTAGGGGGGTCTTTGCATTCAGTGCTCTCTGCTGCAGATGCCACTTCCATGCTACTTAGCATGCTGAGACACACACACACACATATACGTATGAACAGTGAATATAAACACATTTAGATGCACACGCGTATGCTTGGAGACACATGCAATCAAGCCCACATGTATTTGGTAACTGATACATTTACACGCATGCATGCAAAAATCCACACACAACTATCCACTTGGCACATGCATAATGCAGTAGCGCCGCTGTGTTTACAATTCCCATCCAATCAATATGTTTATGAAATGCTTCCACCTTACCCCTCACACACACACACACGCTCATGCGCACACACACACTCACACATGTCACAGCAGATTAACAGCATGAGATAGAGGTCATCTGCGTCCATAAAATAACCGGTATATCTTCACAGATGATTGATCAGATGCATTCCCGTCAGGTGAGGTCACTCTGTGTGTGTGTGTGGCCCTACCCCCAAACACACGAACTGACCTTTGACCTAGGTCTAATAAGGTCCTCTGAGCAGAGCTGGAATGGGCCGTAAATGCCACTGAACGCTCACATTCTCATCCTCTGTGAGGTTAGCAAGAGGCCATGGACAGAGAGAGAGAGAGAGACAGAGAGAGACAGAAAGTGTTGATGGAAGGATGGTTTGGTTGACCTTTAGCCTGGCAGAAGATTGGCTGATTGCAGCTGTCCCCTGCTATAAACTTGCAGTATTGCCTCAGCTTCTGTTGAACAGGGACAATTGATTTATATTAATGTCCATGTTGAAGACAACCTTGCAGTCCACTGCTAAGGTATAATAATAAAAAAACAAAGCCACTAGGAATCAGCTTGACATTGACTAAGTGGACTTGGATGTGAATTTCATCCAAAATGAAAAGGAAGTCTACTCAGGTTTTCTGTCATGTAGGTCATGTGATGTCATGTAAAAAAGCAGCTGGACTGAATTACAAGTGTAACTGCTAAAACAACAGTTTCAATGTTGCAGGATGTAAATGCCACCTCAGTTTCGTCTGTGCACCTAGAAAACAATTTAGACAGCCAATCTAAGGCTTTTTAGGTAAATATTAGGTATTTCATGTAATCTGTATCCGTGTGTGTGTGTTTGTACATGTGGCACATGAGCAGGCTCAGTAACCATGGAAACCTTTCAACACCAGGTTGACCCGTGATTGTCTTGGCAGTTTGTCATTTCATGCTTGCTGACTGACTGTGTGAGTACATGTGTATAAGTGTTCGTGTGTTAGGTCACCAGTGGGCGATAAAGTTGTCAAGCACAGTTAAAATCATCGACATGTTCAATAACATCAAAGGAGGAACTTGGATTCCCTGGGTAAAAAAAAATATAATAAAATGTTTAATTTACGATTTATTTCAGACATGAAATATTCCACTGGTGACAATATAAAGTTTTGTACCAGTGGTTTGACATGCTTTGAAATGCCATAGATGTTTGTTGACCCAGAGTGCAGAGTTTGTTTTGCAGCCTGGACTGGTGTCGGCCTTCACCAACCATCACACATGATGATCAATCGAAACAATAAATTAGCTGTGGTCAGGTTTAACCTTGGCCTCCGGGAGAGAGAAAGCAGAAATCATGCCACAACTTTGAAGACCAAATTGGCTTTTCAAAGCTTCACCCGTAAGAAAATTAGATGTTATAGCTTTATGATTTAAGAGGAAACCAGTTAGAATTATGTATTTTCATATTCAGCATACAGAAATGAGAGTGGTATTGACCTTCTCTCCAAAATCTTGGCAAGAATGCCAATAAATATATTTCCCAAGGTTTTTAATGCCTTTGCAAAAATCCTTTTTGTTTTGTCTTTATTTTTTGATATTGGCTCCCCGGGGTTTTTGTGTTTTCAAACTCTTTTTAAAAAAGTATCCTTTGTCCTTTGTCCTCTGTGCCAAAATAAGACCACATCTAAATGTAACCATAAAATGATATACAGTAAAATGGTAACCGTCTCCTTCTATGTGGCAGCTGATGTATAGCCTTCTCCTACACTCTGTGGCAGGCCAGTGGTTGGGAATCATCCACTGCCACTAAGTGACAGACTGTGGCTGGTCTGCTAGGCAGGAGGAGGAGCAGGGATGGACACTCGTATCTCGCTGCCTGCCAGCCGCACCACAGGAGTCGCCTGCTGTCACAGGCCTGAGCCACACACATGTTGGGAAGGAGTCTGCACGTGCACTCAGTCCACACAGATAAATGTGCAACGGGCACACGCAAAACATGCAACGTTTACACACAAGGCAATGCATGCACGAGCTGACATGCAAGGATGTAGAGGTCATCTGCTGAACATGCACGTTTAACTAATGCATGCATGTATGACACCCGTACATATACACACTCCACAGGGGCTGTCTAGTGTAATAGGACTTGTGCAATTATTAGTCACGCTATACTGTGGCTACCACAGTGTTCGGATTAGTGCTGGCTCATATGGATGGATCATAGTCTTAACTGAAATTACTTAGATTTAGACATGGAAAACTAAGATGGCCTTATATGGACATCAAGCCCAGCTCATGCCGCTGAGGTAATGGAGCCACGCAAAGTTAAAGCCATCGACAGAGTCAGCTGAGCTTCATTCTTCTGCAGCCATTTGATCTTTGCACACGCGCTTTGCAGCAAAAAAGGTGCATCATCATTTTGAATGAATACTTTGATTTATTGACTTTTTTCTCACTATTTTATTTGCACATTCTTTCCATTAAAAGATGACAGCACAATGTGATATGTATGTGCTTGTTTGAAAGTGTAACATTGATGCAGCCTGTCGGAAATAGCTATCACCATTTTTACACACCATGACTGATCTTTGTGTCATAAAACACAGTGATAATGTTCTCAGATGGGCTCATTTCAGTGTAGTGTATGCTAAACAACATATGGCCTTAGAGTAATATCCAGCCGATATATACTGTTCATCAAAGGCAGATCCAGCAGCATGTCTGCCTTTTATCCTCATGTCATTTACAGAATTACAGCCTGTTTTCATGGGGATATAATATTATTAGATCGAGCATCAAGTTCATACACGAACACATTTAGTCACGCTAAAGGATGCTGTGCTTTTCTTTCCACAATTTGGAGTGTCATTAATTTTTTGTGCAACCTTTGCCTTACAAGCCAGCCCCATTCAAGTACAAATTCTTATTAGGAACGACAGCCTGGGAAGGGAAACAAGCATGCATGGAGGAAGGGATTTGGCTGAGGGGGATGATAAAGAGAGAGACAGAGAGGATGGATGGATGGGAGGAGGGAGAGAGGAGAGGAATCGTGACCAGTGAAATGTCACCAGTGTGCCTGGCTGTGGCAGTGGAGTCACAGGGCACTGTCAGAGGCAGCAACGTGAAAATCAACACATTTTTAAAGCACAAATATGATGAATATTTTGCTCAATTAACCTCATTTTCTTGTCATAGCTTTAAAAAAAATTGACTATTGTGGTTACAATTTGTTTATGCGTTGCTCTACTGTGGTTATTCTGTTAATCCCTCAAAGTCTCAAACAAAAAGCAGTGCACAGGAAGAGGACTGGCTTATTGCAAACTAGTGCTGTAACTACAGACATGATTATGTTCTCTATTAATAGATGAATTCTTTGATCTACAAAATGTCAGTAAATTCTGAAAAATCACAATTTATAAAACTCCAATTTGATGTCTTCTAATTGGTTGTTCGGTCTGACCAATAGTCTAAAACCCATAGATACTCAGTTTACTATCATGTGTGACAAAAGGAAAACATTTGAGAAGCTGGGACTTGCTTGCTTAAAAATTATTGAAATGATTTATCCATCATCCAAAAAGTTGCAGATTTCCTGTAGATCGAGTAATCGCTTTGAGTAATTGTGTTGAGCTCTAATAGGAACACGTGGGCACATAAGTAGAGAACTGTCAGGGCTAGCAAGGATTTTAGAAACGCTTCCTTGAAATGAGTTCGTTGCCCTTAAAGATGCATGAAGTGGACACTACAAGTTCACTTCCTGGAAAACAGTGGATTTTAACTAGTAACCTCACCCTGCATGCCTGCCTCTGACTGGACCTCACATGGGTCCAAGACACTGTGTTACAACCCTGGCTGAAGGGAAGCAACATGAAGGAAGAAACAAAGCTTTGTAAACCAAATCTAAAGAGAATCCTAGTCACTCTTTTACTTCTTCCAGTCATTTCTGTCTCCAGCTTCCCGTCCTTTACTGAGAACTCGAGGTCTAATCATCATATGAAAAGACAAATACGAGATCACTTAGTGCCTCATAAAGCCTCTGGGAGTATATATACAAACACACACACACACCTACACACACACACACACACACATACACACACACAGAAACACATGCAGGCTCCTGACACAAGCCTAAAGGACCATGAATGCCCCATTGAAGGATTCTGACTAACAGATATATACTGTAGTTTCTTGAAAACAGTCCCACAATGTTGATCGCCAGCACCAGCTGGAGGACAGGGTGATATGATGTGGGTGAACGACAAGTCAGACAATCTAATTTATTTCAGCCATCACCAAACCCTTAGAGATTTGTGACAGAGCAGAGCCCAGATGCAGATCACAGATGAGCTTCTTCCACTCTATCTCTACATTTTAGCTCCAACAGGAAAAATAAATGTCAGATTTAAGAACGACAATACAAACCCCCAAAAATCATATTATTTGTGTCATCTTTGCTTAACAGCAGTGGTGCCAGGTCAAGATTAGACTAATGACAGCTCCACGTGTGAAACGAGGAAATCAATCAATAAGGACTGTGAAATATGCCCATTACAATTTCTCAAAGCCTTCAGATGTCTTGTTTTATCTGGCCCAAATGTTCAAAACCCAAAGATATTGTGTTGACGGTCATATGTGACAGTTGGCATTTTGTCATTCTGTGCTTGAAAATGGACATTAAGCAGTCTCTGTGATTAACATGAATGGAATGGAAAAGAACGGAACATAAAGGGAACAGCATGTTTCCCTCTCTGCTCGCTGCTGTCCTCACATGACCCTAACCCATCTGATTCTAATACTCCATCTAAAGCTGCATCTCTCTCTCTCTCTCTCTCTCTCTCTCTCTCTCTCGCTGTATGTGTGTGTGTGTGCATCTGTTGCGAATATGTCCACGGGAACAGTTACTTCTCAGTTGCACAAACGGCAGAATGGCTCCTACACTGTGATGTACATAAACATGATTTGACACGTTTTAAAAAATAATGGCTGCTGGGGAGCACAATGTCAGTTTATTTGAGTGTAACTGTTGCACTTTGACATGTGTGAAGCTGTGTGTGTGTGTGGTATACAGTATGTGTCTGGTGTTTGCTGTCTGCCTATGTGCTTGGCATTGATATGACATTCCCTCTGCATGCTATATCTGTTTTGGTGTGTGCATCTGTGTGTGTGTGTGCTTGTGAGATGCGCCAGGGACAAAGAGTTCACACTGCAGCAGAGCTGTCTATCTCCTTCCACTCCCCATCTCTGCTCCCACATCCCTCCCTCCCTCCCTCCTTCCGCATCCATCTCCCATCTCTCCCTCTCTCTCTGTCTCCTCTTTTCTTTTTTTCTCTGTGTGAAGCTGTCTCCTTCTCCTCAAATGATTTCTGTCTGTCTGAATGCACAGAACATCTCTCTCTCTCTCTGTTTGGGGATGATGTACTGTCCGTATATGTCTGTACATTTTATGATGAATGCGCCAGTGTGCTGCTTGTGTGAAGATGTGTGTATGTGTGTGTGTGTGTGTGTGTGTTTGAAATTATCTCTCAACATCACTCAATATTTAGCCTTAAAATCTGAAAGCTACACAGCTACCTGGCACAGTACATGTATAAGTATGTTTGTAGGTTTGCGTGACTTTCTTTCTCGCATGCTCTTTGACATTTTATGACCTGTGCGTGTGTGTGTGTGTCCATCCCTTTCTTTTTCCAGCAGTTCTCCCTCCGTCTCCTCATTTGACCTCTCTGTCTCTCTCCCTTTCCCTCTGCATCTCTTGGCAGTATATGTCAGATCCTCCCACATTGTGACTGTAGTTTCTGTCTGTCTGTCTGTACATTTGTGTTTGTGTGTGTGTGTGTGTGTGTTTGTGAGTGAGTGAGAATGATGCATCCTTGTTTTTGAAGCTATTGGGTCTGCCTCCGACGGTGATGCTTGATGTGTGTGAAGCTGTTTGGTACTGATGTCTGCTTGTGATGTACAGTGTAGGACTCCGCACTGTGTGTATGTGTGTGTGTGAGAGAGAGAGAAAGAGAAAGAGAGAGTGTGTGGGTAAGAATAATCTCTAATCTCATACGGATATAGAAATCTCCCAAAGTATGGTTTTCTTTTGTCTTGATTGTTGCATCCAGGTGTGTCAACAGTGTGTATTAAATGTGTGTGTGTAGATGCACTTGTGTCCATTGTGGTTCAGCATGTGTGCATCAGTAGTCACTGTGTGTGTGTGTGGACATGGAGGGAGGTAGACAGTGCGAATGTGACTTGAGTGTCGGGAACACAGAGTTCAGACTACTGCGCCACCCCCGTCTCTCTTCTCCCTCCCTTCTTGCATCTTTCCTTTCTTCTTCTTTTCCTTCCCTCCACAATACCTTTCACTTCTCCCTTTTTCCCCTTCCTTCTCCTTATCCATCCTTACTGTCGTCTCCTCTTTATGTCCTCCCTTTTCTCCCATCTCCTACTATTTCCTCCTCCTTTCTCTCCCCTTTTCCTTCCCTGCTCATGCCCTCTTCCTCCTTCTCTCCACTTTATCCACCTCCCTCTTTGTCTTTCCCTCCGTCTCTCCGTCTGAGGCAACCCACTCAGACGTCGATGAATTATTCAGTCTGTGTTGCACTGCAGGTTTTCCCCCTCTCCGCCCCCGCGCCTCCCCTCTTCTCCCCTCTCCCTCTCCTTTCCTCCTCCGCATCATCCATCCTTCCTGCCTTATTTTCTGTAAACCAGGAAGAATTCTCTCTTTTTGGCCATTTTGATCTCTTGACTGAGTGTTTGATTCTTATTTTGGATAATTGATTGAACATGCGCAGATATTTAAGTGTGCGTCAGTGTGTAAAAAATAAAGAGAAAGAAGGAGAGATCCCCTTAGTGTTTAGTATTCTGCAGCTCTTTCTGCAGGGGGGTTCTGGGTGTGTGGTGTCTCCTCTTTCTCTCTCTCTTTCACACACACACACAGACTCAGAGGAGGTGCCATGCACACGCTCGACAGCAGGGCTCTCCCACCGCCCCTCCCATCCTCAGCACACACTCACACCTCCATCAGCATCAAACCTCTGCCGCCCCAGCTCCCTCTTCTCCTCCAGCTATCTATTTCCCGTTACTACTGATTTGTAACGAGGCGAGGCACCGAAGGTTCAAGAGATATGAGGAAGAGGAGGAGGAGGGATGGAAGGAGTGAATCATGGGGTGGACGGTCAGTCGGGAGCCAGTTGGAAAAAAAAACAGTGACGGTGATTCCTGAAAGGCATCATCGTCGTCGTCATCATCATCATCATCATCATCATCATCGGTCACTGCGGCTCTCGGGAGATTTAGCCTATCAATACTGTAATACAGTTGCAAACATTGTCCTTTGTGAAATAGTTACTTCCTACAGATGATTTATTATATTTGTAGTCGTAGTCTTGATGTGGGACGTCCTCTACATCTTCCCCAAAAGTGGATTTAATAGGTGAAAATAATAAATTACCTTCAATTAAACACAAAATGACTTAGGCTGTCTACAATAAATCATAGAAAGAGTTCTTGGTCCTGATGTTTTAAACATACTGTCTGTATGTTTGATGAGTTATAGCTGATCTTAATGCGTGTGTGTATAGCAGTGGCAGTGAAGTGAGCAGTGGAACTCAGATGGAGGGATGTAAATTTGGAAAACGGCTCCAGGCAGTAGTCTTTGCAGATTTTTGTATTTGGTGTAAGAACAAAAAAATGAGGTTCATGTGGAAATGACAATATAAGGTGAAGGATTGCCAATAAAAACACAGCCAAGTGTATTTCCCCCTACCAACTCTCTGATGCTTCTTATCTTGTACATCCACAAGATGTGTATCAGCCCTGAAAAGGAAGAGACACAGAAATACAAATAGAATGAGACAGGGTCATGTTGGGAAAAGAAGAAAAAGACAAACAACCAAAGAGATGAAGGGAGACCAAAGAGACCAAAACACGAGGAGGAGGAGGAGGAGGAAGAGGAGGGGAAAAGATGAGAAAGGGGGATATTTGCATAAGGCTACTCTCCTGAAGTGGCAGTTGCCATGGTGACCACGCCCGAGCGTCTGAACATTCCAGGTTTGGAGGCAGTGGGAGGGCTTGAACGGCGGGGGAGTGTGCCCTGTGAGCCAATCGAAGCTCTCTGCTGGGCTCTGACACATTTCCCACATTCAGAGCCCTGCGCGTTAACGAGGTTACACAACGGTCTACCAAAAAAACAAAAAAAAAACCATTGAAGCAGATCGCTTCAAAACAGGGCCCGCATGACTCAGGTTGTTTATGTGTGACTGTGTTTGTCGAAGGAAAGCCGGGATAGTTTAGACCAACCGGAAAAAAAAAAAAAAAACTGAAAATGAAGGAGAGACACAGAAATCCAGACGTGTGACTGAGCAGCACATACACAGAGTACAGACATGCAAAGTGACAAGACACTCCAACACTAATAAAGCAATTCACTTGCGTTACACAATTACTCGGCTGACAGAGCAAACTTGGAGATATTGGGTACACAGAGTGCTGGAATGTTCTGTGTCTGACCCAGGCACATCACTTGACCGGAAAATAGAAAATTGCCATCTATTATGCAGTGGGAATAAAATCTAACAATTGTCCATGTGCTGCACATGTGACTTGTCTTTGAACTTGTAATTCATCCACAATGCAATGTCAATGCGCTTATTCGCTTTCTTGTGGAGACTTTGCTGAGAAAACGGATACCACTTGTCTGTCCATGTCTGTCCATTGAAAGAAGCAACTGCTAGCAGACACTTAGCTTTAGGACAAGGCCTGGAATATGGGGGATGCAGCTAGCTGAGAGCTGTCCAAAGGTTAAGAAAATTTAAATCCACCCACCAGCACCTCTAAAACTCATAAATTGACACGTTATAGGTCGTTTGTTTAATCCATACAAACAATGAAGTAAGAAGGGTTATTTACCAAACTATACCTTTCAGATATGAGGGTGGTATCGACCTTCTCATCTAACTCTCCACCAGATTTCCCAAAAATGTCTAACGCTTTCCCACAAGTAGATCTTTTATCTTTTACCTAACAGCACTGTTGTGATTTTCCAGACCAGACTTGACCCACGAGAAGACACAACAACAGCAGCTGTGTTTGTTTTTTGTCTCAGTTCAGTCAAACGCAAGCGCGAGGGGCCAAACCACAAATGTGACGTCTTTTTTCCACACTTGTGCGCACATTCATACAAGTATGTTCAACTTTTTCCTTCATATTTGCATCAGATATGGGTAACATCCTATAATCGATGTGAACAGATATGAGCAGCAATGTGGAGCTGATCATGAAGGCCTGCAGCCCTGCGAGAAGACACTGCCATCTCTGTTGTGTTGTGTGTTCGACTGTCAGGTGTGTGTGTGTGTGGGTGTGTGTGTGTTGCTGGGTGTGCTGGTGTCCACAGGGATGTCTTGACACGGCTGGCAGGGCACAGGTTTGATCCTGCAGAAGCCACATGCCTGTTTCTGTCAAAAGTTGTGCTTGAGAAAAAGACTGAAGCCTCACTTTCTCCTGGATGCCATCTGACACTGTGCTGATTTGGGTTTGTGATGCGACTGTTGGTCTCACGGGGATATGCAGGGAGTGTCCTACATTTTTAATCCCAAATGTGCTCAACTCAGGTAATTCCAGTCATACATGTCGAGCTGCCGCAAACAGTATACTACCTGTACTCATTTAAACTGGCCTAATTAATTGAACATACTCTCATAATGAAACCGATGGTCAATCATGTCTACACATTTAACAGCTTGTAAAAGTCGTACCTGCTAGCCCACAAACAAAGAGTGAACAGCTACTGGAATGTAATGTATACGCAATTTACCTTTAGCTGGTTTGGCTGTGTAGTGAGAATCCTCGTCTTCCTTCTTCTCCCACCGAGGGTAACTAAGGGCAAAATGTTGAGGAGATCATATGCAAATGTTCCCCTTTTTGAGATTTATAGCTTCACTTGGATGAGATAAAAGAAAGCGTTTGAGTCCATCAAGAAAATGTAGGCCAGCTACTAAGATGACTGAAGGCTGCAGGTTTGATTGCTGTCAATATATCATCAGCTAAAATAGTGATTGATTTTATTTTGTTGTTGATGAGCTTGGGCTCTTTAAATGGAGCCAAAGAGCCAGCCTGTGAAGACATTTTACGTTGCCTACAAGCTACACAGAAGACTCACCACATAAATAACGCTGATTCAGACTAAATGGAGTGTTCCTTACTTCATGCAGGATTTCTAAATGTATGATAATAAAACCAAACTTTGAGAAGTTGTTTTTTAGAGAATCAGCTCTTTCTTGGAAATGGTCTTTTATATCTGTGGTAAATCAGGCAGAGTGGCAAAGGTTAAAGAAGCATCTGTAGATTATAATAAAAAACATCCACTTGAAACAAACACAGTCTAGAAATTCTTCAAAATTAAGTGAACGTTTTAGAATAAAACACCAATGAACTGTTGATTACGCAATAGAGTCCCTCTACATACATGATAATAACATTAAAATGGTTCAAATACAGAGCGGTTACATTGCAAATGGTTGCAAATTTATATAATCCGATCTTCACCCAGATTGGTTTATTGTGGATTTTTCAAATGTTGATGAATGGCGGCACAACCAGAACAGAAGTGTAAGATGGCTGCGTCTGTGTAAAGAATTTGATTAGGAAGCCTTCTGCCAACCAGCTGACAGCCTCTGCGTAGCTAAGTTGTGACATGACGACAAACTGAGAGACTGAAATAAAACTTTCTGGTGTCATTTGAAAGACTTCTGTTTTATTCTTCTTCATAAAAGACAGATTCTCTGATCCTTTGCCTTTTTATAGTTTATGAGCGACATTCTTTCTGAGACATGTCTTATTCTAGACAGAAAACACAGACACACAAATCTTGACCTTTGACCCTCCAGAGCCATCTTTTAGGGGCAGGGCAGACAGTTATACATCCACTCCATCCTTCCTGATGGAGCACTGCAATATGGCAAGAACAAATAATCCTCATTGCCTGTCCTCCAGTCATCCAGCAAAAGGCTAATCCTAATAAACACTGGAGTTTATGCAACGGTTGACAGATTAACCCACTGCATCCTGGGAGACACACACACACACACACACACACACACACACACACACACACTCCTACACTGTCAATTTTGGCCATTTCTAATGATGTAGCAGCACTGGAGCTCTGCAGCTTTCCAAGAGAATCTGTTGTTATAAATATCATACTACATGTAAGTGTGGCTCCCTCTATGTCGCTGACCTCCTGGTCGCTCTCCTGAGTGGCTCCGCATGTCTGCCCTGCTTCCAGGCCGTCCGCCTGAAGGTTCCTGCTCGACCTCTGCCATGCCTCCAGGCCATTTGCCTTACCCCATGACATGTCCCTTTAAATCTTCTCAGATGGTTTCATTTAAATAACTTTTTAATCCAATATTTTACAGAAAATATATCTTTTAAAACTAATACTTTCCTACTGCATTAATCATCTCACAACGCCTCAGATTTACCTTGTGACCCTTTGGAGGAGCCCTAGACTAAACTCCCAAGCTCTAATTATATGAAGTAGTGTGCATTGATGTGTTAACAGTCTAACAATGTCATATATAATAATATTACACTCACAGGGGCCATTCTTTTGGTAAAGCAAGTACTTTTAGTTTGATACTTTGGGTACATTTGACTGATAATACTGATTACTCTTAAAATAGTATTTTGTATGCAGAACTTTTACTTGTAATAGAGTATCTTTACATATTGGTACTAGTATTGGTACTTTAACTTGAGTAAAAGATGTGAGTGCTTCTTACACCACTGGTTGTCAGTCAGGCAGGCATCTGATGCTGTGGCTCTTGATGCTCCATGGTGCAGTTCCACCTTTTGGCCACTAGAGGCTCCATAGAGTCTCTGCAGCAGCCCTGAGGAGGGGCGCGGCTCTGCACCGATTCAGGTCAATGAGTTCCTTATGGTGAGGAGAACAGTCAGGCTCGGTGGGCACATGCAGCACACATACACACAGGGTGTCAAAAAAGCAGTGCAACACCACATTTAATAGTCTTATTATTAGCCCCTGTAATATTTTCAGAACCCTATGTTTGTCCCTGATATAGTAGTATATACAGCGAGTATTGGGATGGGGTGACACACACATATTCACACACAGGATATACAGTACTCCTACTATGACCTACTGTGTGTATCAGTGTGTGTGTTTGACTTGTTGAGGTTGAAGGTGCCAAATATAACTGGGGCTGCTTTACCTCACAAGTCCCCAAACCTATAAGAGCAGAAAACTCTCTCTTTCTCTCTGTGTGTGTGTGAACTAAAAACATCAATACAGCTTCATTGCATGTGCATTCATGCACACGCCAGGTATCTGTGTGTCCGTGTGTATTTGGGGGGTAAGTTCTGATGAGGACCGTTGTGCGGCTGTGGGGATTGAGTTACATGTATAAAGTGTAGGGCGGAGATCCGGGAGCTGCGAGCTGAGCCAAGCTGCTGGCTAGTGCTGCTACAGCACTGCTGCGACTGCAACACACAAATACACACTGAGTGGGGGAAACGAGGTCGGCTTGGCACTCTGTCAAATTTCTCTCTCCCGCTTGCTCTCGCCAAGCGC
This sequence comes from Gadopsis marmoratus, assembly GCA_036023855.1. Taxonomy (NCBI): domain Eukaryota; kingdom Metazoa; phylum Chordata; class Actinopteri; order Centrarchiformes; family Percichthyidae; genus Gadopsis; species Gadopsis marmoratus. The sequence continues at coordinate 5,165 of JAVQJF010030845.1, read as the reverse complement.
TGCGTAGGATACTACACTACACACACAGAGGGGTTCTGCTCTACTGCACCATTTTAGAACGCTGGGGGCGTACAGTGCACACACACATACACACATTCACACTTACACACACTGCAATTTTTTCAAAAGTGAAGGGGGATATTTTAATAGCAAGAATTAAAGTATGAATAAAGGTATTTTTTTTAATCCACTGCCAATTTGTAGGCAGTTTGTAAGCAGTAGCATTCAATAGCAGAGAAACGCTCCAAAGGGATCAAAAAGCTACTTCTTTCATCGTAGTGCAGAAGCGTCTGATTCCCCAAGCAGCTCAATTACTCCTCTGATGTGGTTTTCATTTTTCATGGTAACGCCTCCATCATGACAGCTCTAGCACACACACACACACACACACACACACACACACACACACACACACACACACACACACACACAAAAAGAAAAACAATCTATCCATTGTTTGCTCAAAATGCACACAGGGGCCACAGTGAAGCCTCTGATATTAACCTACAGTAGTTTTCTTTCATCAATAAATGCTCCCGGCCTGCAAGTTCAGTTATAAAAAACCACAAAACGTGACGTGAGTGATAGTCAGGTGTACACTGTGTGTGTATGTCTGCGTGCGTGCTTCACAGCTGCTCTCCTGGACTCCCACTCCCACGTTTACCTTGAAAGCAATCTCTACGCTCTCTCCTCCCTTCCTTTCCATCCCTCTCCCGCCCCCCTGCACAAGGAAACAGCAAAATTCAGTTTGGCCAAAATAATCCCTTCTGAGTCCTCTGTGGTATTTTAAAGGACATTGGCCCTTACACAAGCTAAGCTGCTTAATATTAATACCGCAGTTGTTCCTTGCCGTTTCCTGTGGACGCGTGGGTCCGGGCTATATATAGGGTAACTGGGCTAATAAATAGGGATTAGGCGACTCAGTGGCACTGATTGAAAAATGGTGTATGAGAAGGAATAGCGAGCTGACATGTTAGACCCCCAGTAGTTGTGTGTGTGGATTACAGCAGAGAGGTGGGAATGAGATGTGAGAGCTGGGAGAGAGAAGTAAGGAGAGGTCATTTAGGGAGAAAGCGATAGAGGCTGAGAGTGAGGTGATGTAAGGCCATGAAAGAGGAAAAGGCAAAACGTACAATATTTCCCTTGAAACGTAGTGGACTAGAAGCATAAAGTAGCATAAAAAAGGGAAAAGGGCAGTAAGAAAAAAATGGCAGAAAAATTAAAAACAGACAAGCAAGCAAAACTTTGAGTGCTTGACGAAAAAAGAAGTGATCCAGAGGAAAGAAGAAAAACGAGGGAGGCAGAAACGGCAGGAGAACAGGCAGGCCTATTGTCAAGAGGACAGGGGGGTAACATTACTGTTTGTGAACTGTACACTAAGCAGGCATTTTGTGATGAGTTTGCCAAAAGCGGCTGCTAGACACTCTTATTTCTCATTTTCAGAACTCTGCACAGCTGAGCTCAACTTACAGCGTTTGACTGTCTGGCGCACAGGTTGCTGTTTTGAGTGACAGCTCTGTGATCTGCAGCTTGGAAGCCCCGGCTACGCTGCCTCCTTTGATCGCAGTCACAGAATATGGCACCGCAAAGAGGAGGAGACATGTGGAAGCTCGTCTGTTGTCCCTTGACAACCTTTCCAACGCCAACATAATATTGCAAAAACCTTTGTGTGTGCGTGTGTGTGTGTGTGAGAGTGCTCCAGTGTGCGATTGCCTGTCTGTGCTGAGTTGTGCACCTGACATGCTAATAGCAGGTTTTCATCTACAGATGTGTGTATGACTCTGTTTTGTGCTTTCTCTCGCTCGCTCGCTCGCTCTCTCTCTCTCTCTCTCTCTTTCTCTCTCTCTCTCTCTCTCTCTCACACACACACACACACTGTGTTTTGGAAAATTTGATTCAAGTTGTCGATATGCAGTTTATTTTTAAATCGGACAATTTTCACAGCCGTAAATTACATGGATTCAAGGTTTCACGCAGACCTTTATTCCTGGCAGTGTGAAGTAACAGTGCCTCTAAAACAACACGTAGAGCCTCATAAGGGGCACTAAACTGTGTTGGAACACTTAAAGACCAAAGTATTTTAGGTGGTTAGCAGCTGTATAAAGAGATCCAATTATAGGAAGTAAAATTGATATTAATGCTGTTCAATGAAGGTATTAAAAATAGAACAGAATTTTAAAATGTGTTAAAAAAGGACCAAGAGTCTACAGCCTCTGGGAGGCTATACGTAGGCACACTTGTGCTTTAAGCTACTCAGGTCACTTTGCAGCATTTTAAAACCCTCATTTAGTAGGTCTTCCTGCTTAAAATAAGTTGTGATGTCAGCTAATCAAGGTCAGTCATTTAACAGCCTTTCAGCTTTTGTTTTTTTATTTGTGAAATGGCATCATCACTTTCTTTTCTGAACTGTGGTCTGAAGGATTAATTGGCAAAAATGAATAAAAGGAGAAAAGCAAGTGGAACCTCCAGTAGAAAAGGGGTGTATCCAACCTTAATGCACACGCACACATAACACGGACGCACACAATCTCTCACATCCCACATCTGTAGATCTGAACCAGCAGGGAAAAAAAATGTCAAAAACGAGAGGATTCAATGCAGACGCTGGCCGCAAACTCCCAAGCTGCCGCTGCGTTTTCTCCTGAATTATGGCACGATGCAGCCCCCTGTAATTTACCTTCTGTCGGAGCACGTAGGGCCGTTCGCCCGGCATTCCTCTGCCTTCCCACCGCAACACATGAAAGCTTCGGCCACAGCTGTTCTAGATGGGGGGAAATTAGTCCCAGATGGCAAAGTGTTTTGTGTGTATGTGTGCCTCTGTGTTTCTTGCCACATAAAAGGGTGATTTTACTGTACAAGTGCCCTGAGTCACATCCCCAGGGTAATGTGGGGAAGACTATTGCAGGATGGCCGTGGGTGTAGCCTACTGTATGCACGTTTGCCGCCCGCAGTGCAGCTGGTATGCACTGGACGCGTGCGTGTCCATGCTTGTACATGCATACAAGAGTTCTGAGTATTAACACTTTGGATCACACTGGTCCCCCAGACAGCATGAGAAGGAATCTTACAACCTTGCAACTGCTGAATTGCCAGCGCTGCTCCTCATGTGTGCTGCGTCATGCATGCTCAGTACAGCTCGAAGGCTATTGATTAGTCAGCCGCAAAGAGCTTCCATCCTGATGTTAAACTATGCTTGACAAACCACAGAGGATATCCTTTGGAAAGATGGGATAATCCTAATGGTTGGCAACTGACAGTCAGCCACTATAGTGTAAATGGTAAATGGACTCTATCTTATATAGCGCTTTTCAACCGAACCGGTTCCCAAGCGCTGTAACAGTAATCTAAGGTAGAACAGTAGTCTAATTCACCCATTCACACACCGATGGGGACACAGTTGCCATGCCGGCCTCCCCCGGGGCAACTTGGGGTTCAGTGTCTTGCCGAGAGACACTTCGACATGTGGACAGCAGGGGCTGGGATCGAACCACCAACCCTGGGGTTAATGGCAAACGTTGGCAAATGTTTTGTCCAAAGTTAAGTAGGAAAATTCATTCTCTGCTTTTAACCCATCCTGTGTCAGGAGCAGTGGGCAGCCACTGTGCAGCACTAGTTCTAAGCCAGTGCCTTGGTCAGGGGCACAAATGAGGAACCATGCCAGCCACAGCAGATCAAAGAGAAGTCATCAAGCAGTTCTGTTGAGCTTAGTTTTATATTCCTCCTGACATAAATGTCAAATTGTGATACTAATCACAAATGGTCTGGGTGGGATCACCAACAGTTCAGTCTGAGGAGATTAAGTTGAATGAAGGTGGCACTTCATCATCCATTTTGAGATATTGGTGAGATGGGCCAACACCTCTGTCGAGACAGTGGGGTTGTCTGATGGGAAGCACAGATATAGAGGGGTATCATCAGCATAGCAGTGGTAAGAGAAACCATGTGTCACTTAGACAATGTTTATATTGGGCTGAAAAGTGTTGTTATCCAGCCCAACTGGACATATAGCTGGAGGTTCAGTACATCCCCCCAATGAACTATTAAAATTCTCCTAATCACAGACACCAGCAGGGAGATGCTGAAATACCTGCTCCAACAAATCTTTCACGGAAGGAAAAACAGCCTTTGTTCACACTGATGAGTTTTTCTGCACCGCAGCCTTCCTCAATGCAGTAACAGACAGATGATGTAATACACCTAACTTTGTTTATATTTTTAAATTTTAATTATATCTCTCTGCCGTTGTCTTTCTCCAGACTCTGTCAGGCTGGTTGATGGGAAAAGTCTGTGTTCAGGCAGACTGGAGGTGAAGTCCAACCAGTCCTGGTCTTCAGTGTGTGAAGATGACTTTGACCAGCAGGATGCAGAGGTGGTCTGCAGGGAGCTTGGCTGTGGGGCTCCTTCAGTCCTCAAGGGGGCACTGTATGGAGAAGCAGAGCCCCCAATTTGGTCCAAAGAGTTCCATTGCGAAAGCACTGAGTCATCTCTCCTGGACTGTGGAAGCTCAGACTCAGCTAGAGACACCTGCTCATCTGGCAAAGCTGTTGGATTCACCTGCTCAGGTAGAAGAAGAGCTGCAGTGTTGATTTGATTTAATCTCTACTTTAATGAAAGTTACTTTACTGGTTAAACTAATTACTGTCTTGTATCTGTTCAGATCCTGCTGAGGTCCAGTTGGTTGGAGGAGCCAACCCCTGTGTTGGTAGACTTGAGATGAAACACAGTGGAGCCTGGAAACCAGTGGTTAACTACTACACTCACTGGGACCTGATGTCTGCAGCTGTAGTATGTAGGCAGCTGGACTGTGGCTCTGCTCTTTCAACAGGAAGAAGATCTGATGTGTTCCACCAAGATGCATGGATGGTTGCATCTTCCTGTGGTTCGCCTGAGTCTGTGATCAGGGAATGTTCATTAATGTGGGCCGATTCTTCTGATACGAGTGTGGAAGTCACCTGCTCAGGTAACTCTTATCAATAGCAACAACTTCAACAGAAATCCTTACAGTGTCTTTCCTGTCTGATCATTAGACTGAACTGTAAATAAATTGGGGCGGCTGTGGCTGAGGGGGTAGTGCGGTCGTCCATTAACCCCAGGGTTGGTGGTTCGATCCCAGCTCCTGCTGTCCGCATGTCGAAGTGTCCCTGGGCAAGACACTGAACCCCGAG
>JAVQJF010030844.1:0-49610 GCA_036023855.1 Gadopsis marmoratus | reverse complement strand
AAAAAAAAAGAACTTGGATTCAACCGTAATTGATTATGAGATTCAGGGATTAGAGAGGAGGCAAATACAATCAGTCCAGAGAGCTTTCCTAAGACACCATGTGTGGTTTAGGCACAGGGTCTGGCATTACGCATCCAGCTGGTTGTAGTCCCTAGAATAATATAGGAGTCTTAGTTGTGCTGAAGGTGTGGTTCAGTCCATTTTACCTTGAGGACAGTGATGTTCCAAGCATAGCTCTCCATGGCCTTCTGAAGTTTGCGGCCTTTCAAACCCTCCTTTGCCCCAATGCGATGCAGGTCCTCATGGAAGTCCAGACCTAGACACAGACACACACATGACACGCATATAGAATACACAATATAAAGAACAGTAAGCCAACAACTGAACAGCAAATCAAAAATGACATTTTACCAAGTCATAGTCTTTCTTATATTTATATAAAAACTAAAAATGTGAACAAGTTTCATGTTTTTTGATTTCTTATGAGCAGAAAATGTCCTTAAACAAGTGCAAATATCTGAAGTATGCAAACATATACAGACAATTTCAGCTGCGTTGTATTGTGCATATATTATCTGTATTTTTTTTATTATTTGTTTGCCCCATACCTAACTGTATGTACTGTATGCACAAACAGACAAGCAGAACTGACAACATACGTCCTCAGTGAATGTAATAATAGAATAATTTCCCTGCCCTTACGGTCACTTTTTCACAAAGCCTGCAGAACAAAAGACACCTAGCCAGCTCCTCAGGAGCACCTTAACGGCCACAATAGCAGTTCACCGCACAATGCGCTGCATTGCTAATGGGGGTAAAATTGAGCTAGTGCAACGCAAGTTAACCTTTAATTGGTCTATCAGTAGGTCCGGCTTCATTTAGCCCAGGTAGACCATTACTAATTCTCTGGGCATTCTGGGCCTCTCTAAGAAGAAGGCTGTACGTCTCAGCCTGCAAAGCACTTTGTTCCCGACAACTGACCTCATGCCACTCCAGCTTTGATTCACTGCAAAGGCATTAACATATTACGCTATAATTCACAAAAAGCCCACCATCGCAAGTCGTTCTTTAGTAATCAGCTCTTTTCAGTAATTAGTAGGCAGAAACAGCACCTAGAATATTGTCAAGAGAAGTTTTTAATTACATTGATTTTTGTTGGAGAGCAGCAGAATTACCTCAGCCCGGTGGCAGACTCTTGCTTGTTTTTTTTTTTGCACGATAGAAGTATGCCATGCTCTTCCTCTTTAGTCATGCAGTTACATTGTCTCCTACTACACAAAACCGTTACGTCGGTCTGAGAGATTATCCTGATGTATGCATCAGGGCTGCAATGTATCAGTGCCTTCAAGCATTTGTGCACACACACAGGACAGTAAAAAGAAAGAAAGAAAGAAAAAAAATGGTATCACAAATCTCTGTCTTACCAAACTCCTGTTCAAAATACTGTACTTTAGGCTACAACTCACATTATGACATCATCTGAACTACCTCTACTTTATGCCTCAATACACATCTCATCTTTTTTTGAGCCACACCAGGTGTATGCAAATGTCATTCCAGCAACTTGAAAAAACTGTATATTGAACAGCTGCAGCCCACTTAAAACAGATCAAGGTGTAAAAAAAGAAAATACTATATCTGGCCTTCAGTGCACATCAGACTCAACCTTGCAAAAATGAGCCCGGAAAGACCCCTGTTGTTCTTTCTTCCATGTAATTGGTGATGTACAACCATTGCAGAATATCTGAACCTGACAGCTGTATTAACAGGGTTTAGGGCTGATTTGATCTTGTAATCTGGTGTAGTTAATGGGCTGCTGCTGGTGCAGAGCTGAGCCAAGGCGCTTTTGCGATCACAGAACTTTGGGACTGAGGCAGAGAGCCGAATAAGAGAGGAAATTAGCTGGAGGCGGCTTGTCGCAATACAGCCTCTTCAAGCATTTAATTTCCCAATTATTAAGCATTTTCTTCAGTCACACAGTGGCTGTTTCTTACTGTCAATTAGATTCTGTGAAATCTGAGTCAATAAACAAAATGTGGCCCCCATGACACACTCTGAGACAGGGGCTTATGCTTTGCTTCTCTAGTGGAACCAAAAAGAGAGAGACTATGGGGAGGGGGTGCTTTGACAGACAGGAGGACTGAGGGGACAACAACATGTCTTTTCTGAGTAGACACACACACACGCAAAATTGTATGGTACTTGAGCATTCAGCAGCTTACCCTTAGCCACTGAGCCTGATGGGAACTGTAGTTGTTGAAAGCTAACAAAATGATCAACACTGTATCTTTGTCAAAGGTTGTACCAGCCACCACAGGGACAGATACACATTTAGCTGGGAAACAAAAAGCCAGGAATATGTTTTAATGTTTAAAATGTTCAGAAAGAAATCATTACTCGAGAAAGCCTTTTTTAGAAGCTAGTGGAGCAGAGGCTAGTTAGGAGAAGGCATGCTCTCCATACACAAACAGATTAGATATGCGTGCAGACACATAAGGCAGCGTACAGAGTACAGACACGAATACACCGTGGTAGCATCTGGAGGTGCCAGAGTGTGCATCCCAGCTGTCTATCCGGTCCCCCATTAGCGGCGTGTGTGATGGCGAGCCATCAATAGTGCCCGGGGGGGGATCATCCAGCACTTCTCCATCCTCATCAACACGTCAGCTTCACTGCCCAAATTAAACTGATTAGCTGCAATAATGACAGGGCATAAACCGAGCACAGGAAGGGACGAAGAAATGGAGGCGGGGCCGTTGGGAAGAAAGAGCCATAGCAACCCAAAATCTGTCCTGCATCGCCGTTTCTCATCTCATACCGTATGAGTGATGAATCTGCCAATGTATCCCTCATTCCACGTTGCTTGGATTTAAAACAAAAGGCAAGCTAGTCGGCAATAGGTTAGTTGAGTTCGCTCATGTCGCAGCCCTCGCGTCATTGTGATTACGGCTTTGTCACAACAGCATCTAGTTGATGAGCAGAGCACACTTTTGTTGGCTAGGGCACAAGTGTCAGGTCCAATCAAAGACCTTCAATTAAACTTACATGTAGCATGCTTGCATACACACACATCCTACCCAATCCCATATTCCCTCTCCCATGCAGAAAGCACGTCCTTTAATAGCACCTTTTTCCGCTTCTCACACAGCCATTACACCAAAATTATACCTTTGGCTTCTGAATCCATCATAGGTACAAAACCTTCAGTTACATATAAATCCACCATCTCGCTATGCCAACACTTTCTGATTCTCTGTCTGTGTTCAGGCTGTTGCTATCATTGTCAGTCTGAATATAATCATATTGCTCATGAGATGGCTCCTGAAGGGTGCATTCAGTGACTGTCAGACTATTTAAAGAGGTAAATTCATGCTTCCCCAGCCATCAGAAAGAAAGCGTTTTGATGGTAAGTCATGAGTTCATCCCTCCATCCCTTCATGTACTCCACGGTTTTCTGCTCTCTAGAGGATCAGAAATTCTGATAATAAAGCAAAACACAAGACAAAGATGATGAAAAGAGGGCGAAAGCCCATTTAGAAAGAATGTTGCAGCATTTGTGCAGGGTCCACTGACTTTGAATGTAAAATTAGATTTAAGAAGCTTAGATCGAGCCTCTCAACTTTATAATATTCAGTATCATCAAGGTCAAGCAGATTTTACAGCAATTTCACATTTTTTAAGAATGACAACACAATCGAGTCACATTTTCCTGCTAACGTTAATGTAACGTTAATATCGCTATATGCATTTAATTTTCTACTTGTACTATACCATAAAACTACACTTAAAACGTCATGGCCCATTATGAAAGAATTCTGCATAGACGCCAGCAAAAAGCAGCAGCAGATACACTGACAACAGGGACCTGATGAGACAGGATGCAGATGGAGAGGACAAAGAGCACTCTCAGTGGGGGAGTGTGACGGAAGTGTCTGCATTAATATGGGAGAGTAATTAGTTTATTAATGCAGAGACGAGATGATTATAGCAGATCTAAAAATGTTGACTTACAGAGACAGTATCAAGCATCATAATATCCCCCATCAAGCATTTTCCTATCTTGAAATGCTCTTAATTGATATTCAAGCATGGCAAGCACAGATACACATTTATATTTGCTTCTGTAATCAGAAATAGACAATACTTTATACTTTGTCTTTGCACTTGTTGACGTACATGGAGCTGTTATACAATAGTAAATAGGAAAGCTAACATTATAACAATTTTGAGAAGAAATAATTGTGCATTAACCTTAACATTTAGTTAAATAATGTGATGAAATACTGCTGTTTGACGCACACAGTTCTGTATTCTGAGCTAATCTTACTTTATATTCCCTTACGCCAACATGGTTAAATTTCATTCTAGGTTAAAGAATTGCTATTTGCCAATTATGATTGGACAGACAATTATGAATGGACAGATACAGCAGTTGCGTACATTAAGAATGACGGGGGTTATGGTTGAGGCATCTGTGGTAGTGCTGGGGGCAGGCGATAGGGAAAGTGCTATGTTTGGCATGCAGCTGAGGCCCCTCGGGGCTGTTGCTCCAACCCACTGCCTCATTGTACCATTCTTACATAATGCGGCATTTACATGAAAACCTTTCAACTCCATATTTAGGAATTTCCATGTTTTTACATCAATTGGACTATAAGGATTACATGCTCCTTGAAAAAAAATGCTTCAACCTCTGGGCTTTTGAGGTCTTTTCACTTTGCTTGTGAGGCACGAAACAAATTAGATTTTTTTACTATGAAAATCTGACATTTTGGAAGTACAAGGTTTTTACCTGACAGCAGCAGTAAGCTGATCATCAGCCTCCGGTATCCAGCTATACTGACGCTGTGTGTGTGGCTGTAAGCTGTGGCTGTATGGGGTTTATGCTCCACTTAACTCTGCAGTCATCGCCTTTGAAGATGCTTCCAGCTCTGGGCTGGAAGCATCTTCCATCTTCTGCGCTGGAGAACCTCAGAACAAGGCGACAGCTCTGTGATTGAAGCCCCAGCGTCATCCCTGGGTAATTGCACAGTACGGATATCAGCTTGGCTTGTTGTGATTGGGGGTATGAAGCATATGCTTGCCTCTGTGTGACACCAGTGAGTAAAGATGGGCATAGCAGATTTAAATGGGCTTATCAGCCTCAGGATGCTGGGCTGGCATGTGCCATGTGAATGAGCCTTCCCTGCCTTCTTTGGGTTTATCATGCACAAAACACAACACCACAAAAACTACAAATGACTTTCAATGATTACACCAGCTATTAAGCCCCACAATAGGCCCGAATCTGAAGGTTTCACATTTGTTTCAGTTATGTCTTTGGTTGCCTGCAGCATTCAAATGTGAGGCATAAACAAGCAAAATGAAGACGTCAGTATTCAAACTATGTGCTCCTATTCGAGGAGCTCTTCAGCAGAGGCACTGCTGCGTAGTAGAGAAGCAAGGCAAATGAGGAACAATAAATGCTGAATGTAAAAGAGGCAAGAAAAGACAGGCCACAGGATTATCTTGATTTTAAGCCACGTCTCTCCTAATGATCTTATGGCCAATTTTATTTCATTTATATTTAAGGACGGAGCTCTTGGATCAAGCACCCTTTTTAAAAATGCTGTAGTGGCAAAATGTGCCTTTAATTCTATCCTTTTCTCTCTCCCTTTTGCCATTCCTAACCTACTCTGTCAAGCCTTTTAATTTCATCTCCCCCTCTCAAAGGATGTTCATGTTCTCTGTCCTCTTTCTCTTGTAGCCCTGTCTGTATGGCTGGCTGATGGCTTCACCTGCCCACAGACATGATAACTATTCTCTGCTGACTCACTGATGATGGCCTGTTCCATTGACAGCAGCCACTGATGTTGATGGAGATGCTGTAGCAGTGGAAACACTAGGCTCATTCTATTAGGCAAGAGGACACGACACACACTGCAATATGTTTGAAGGCTGGAGATTCATTTGGACCATAAAGCAGAAGAGCTGAAAAGATACATCTCCTCAAATTAATCTGTGTTGCTTTGTGATCTTATTGTTCTTAATGAAATTTAAGAGATACCGTATGCCAGTAAGTGAGGTAATTTCATTTGGGTCTGATACAAATCTTGTCCTTGAATGGTGAGTCATTTCTCAGCAGAGAGATTTATATCTTTGTTTCGTGCTACTGCTGCTTTATTTTTCACATGAAATCATCAAATTATTTTTTACAATCTTTCAGGCAAACAAAATATCAGCTTGGATTATGCACCCAGTTGCGATCGACATGTTCTGCAGTGTCGAAAATGTACAGGATGAGGAGTCTGCCCATCCCATAATGCAGCATACCTTCTCGTTGCGCGTGTGTGAGCTTGGAGTAGACGACGTCAGCCGACTCAATCAGCGTTCTGCTGGTTTGGATCATCTAGAAGACAGAGATGACGTGTAGTTAGCTTGCATCACATCTCAGCATCACACCGGGGTCGTATCGGAAAATGCCCTGAGCAGAGGCCCAGCCAAACACACGTGACCCCTCAACAGATGGGGCACATTTTTGGCCAGAGCGCTTAGCTGCTATGTTTACACTAACAATTCAGTCATAACCCAATTACGGCAACATAGCTGTCATGTGAATGTCTTTATCCGATTACTTTAATTGGGGAAAGATCATAATCGGAGGAAGCAGATTCTTTCTAATTAATTGAGCGTGTAAACAACACAGTTCAAATTTGATTTGCCTTGTTTGTAAGTACAAGAGAAAGCTAGATACAACGCAATAAATACAATAATCTGTAAGCAGTCTGATTAGTAATACAGCATTAAAACTATATAGGCTAAGGCAAAAAGCCTTAAAATGTGCTTCCCAAACAATCCAAAACACATGTCTTAGGCTGAACCCATCTTACCTTTTCTACTACTCTCACCCATAATAATAGAACATATAAAATGTATTATACTCTCAATATATGCACATAAATCCACCTCTGTATGTGGAGTAACTTATTATTCATTAGAGCCGCAATGATTAGTCCATCGGAAGAAAATTAATCTGCAACTATCTTAAAATCGTATGAGTATTTCTTTCTAGCAAAAGTGCCAAAAATGTGATGGTTCCAGGTTTTCACATGAGAAGTTGATATAGATTACAGTAAATAATATATTTATTAGATATTTAATAAAATATTTATGGTGCTTGGACTGTTGGTTGAACAAAACAAGACTTTTAATAAAGTCATCGTGTGCTCCAGGATATTAGGACAGGCTTTTTTACCAGTTTTCAGATGATTTATAACCAAAAGGATCAAATCGACTAATCGAGAAAGTTATCAGCAGATTAATCGATAAGAAAACATTTGTTGTTGTTATTTATACAATATTGAGTACACTACAACCCTGTACAGTTACAATCTGACCTGTATATACTGTAGGTTCCTGTTCCCTGCCTGTATGTAATAGCTGTATGTTCGAGTTTGTTGGTTATTTCCTGTAAACTTGTACACGGAAAGCTCCTTAGAACCAGTCAAATTACTTATATGTGTCAACGCACTTGGCATACAGCTCTGGAAAAACTTAAGAGACCACTGCAAAATTATCAGTTCTCTGGTTTTACCATTTATAAATATTGTTTTTGAGTAAAATTAACTTCTTTCCCCGAGTTGCATATACATTATATCTGCATTGAAATCACACATCTACTGGTACCACAAGGAAAGAGTGGCAGACATGCTCCTTCGTATTTTCACCTCTTCTTTTGCATCAACTCTGTAGTTTGAGCCCTGAACATTAGGAGCAGCTGGACCTGCCCTGCAGCACTGAGGAGGAAGCTAATGAAGTTTCACACTCCTGTTAGCAGGAAGAAAGTAAGTGGACTCTCGTACAGTGTGTGTGTGTGTGTGTGCACACACATCCCTTTTCTTGCTTTGCTATCCTTGAGTGCAGACAATTTTGTAAAGTGAGCTATACAAACTTTACATTTTCACAGTTCCTTTATTAAGGGGATGGTTTAATCTAAGAATCTAAAAGACAATTAAAAAATATGCAGAATGTTTTCTATTAAGTATTGATGAACCCACATTTCCAAGAACTGCTTCTCCAAACCCCAAAGAATGGATGTGAGTAATGTGAGTTGTTGAATGTTGAAATCGAGACAACTGACAATTTCTTTTCTCCGAGCGCAGATATGCATGTATACGAGCATGACTGGCCTGACCTGCGGAAACAGGACAGAACGCTGACTGGCTGCTGCTCACATTGGGGCTGACTGAGGACACGCACTGCACACTGATTCCCTACAGTAAATGGCGTGTTGTTGGCAGCCATGCTCCCATGAAGTCACACGCGTTTACACACATACTCTCTCACACTCACACACACACAGGTACTCTCTCTCTCTCTCTCACACACACACACACACACACTCTCTCTCTCTCTCTCTCTCTCACTCACACACACACACACACACTCTCTCTCTCTCTCACTCACACACACACACACGGGGTCCTCTGTTCACTCAGTTGACCAGGGCCAAGCCTCAGGACAAGTTAGTTGTAATGTATGTACATCATTTTATTAACTCCATAAACTATAATATCCACTGATATAGTTCAACATACAGGAGCTGGGCAATTAACAGGATAGGGAAAGTGATAGGTGACATCAGAGGATTTAGCAAGAATACAATTCTAGTAGAATTTTACAAGCGCATATCTGATATTTGTAACGCCATTATTAATAATCCTCTGAAAAACACATCATTCTGATTAAAAAATGAACAAATATCCAATGAGGTAACATGGATGACAAAGACTTTTTGGTGTTAAAGGCCTGAGAATGTTCTAAGAACTACAAGTCCAAACTATGGGTTCTGGGGCTGCTTTTCTGCTTGTCCCCAGAAACCTCTCTTTGTGGACTGGAGCGTGAGAGTTGCTCTGACAGTGCCAAGCCTCCTGCCTGGTGCGAAGCCTCGTAAAAGCCAAAGCAGATTCTATTCGGCGCCGCTCGATGATCTGAGCAGCGTGGCCACAACAGCCTTGTTCCTCGCTCATGACCCACTTCACCAGCTCCCACCAAGCCTCGCAGGAGGGGAGAGGAAACAGCGGGTGATAACTAATTACAGAGTCCTTCAACCCCTTTTTTCTGGGCCGTGCCAATGTCAAGTGGTGAATGCAGTGTTCTTGCAAGAGGCAAGGATGGAGAAGGATGTGTGAAACTATGCAATGAGTAGCTGCAGCGTGGCAATCTGACTGGTCAAATATGTGGAATTAGCCACATTTCAAAGCCTTGTACAACACATCCAGCTATGTGAGTGCTTGAATCAAAATATAAGCAAACTACCATTAAGAGAGGGAGCAAGCCACGTCCCCCGTTAGTTTTTTCCTGTTGTATTTTTTATGAAGATCCGCATAGAGCAGGGAATGCACACAAGTTCGCCTCTGTTATCACGCTTAAATGCCTGAGTGCTTTGACATTTTATCTTTACCCTGAAGTAGATATTTAGTGCGATGGTACACACTATAATAAGAGTGTTATTGTCTCACATGAACACAGTACAAAATGCATATAAGCATGTATGTTTGCATGTTTACTGAATTTGACTGAAGGAGGTTTCAAGCTATGTTCATATGTGTACATTTCTGTTTGCCTGACAGCATCACATGCTGGTACGTACACTTTTTCACGTGTGCGCAGGTTGTTTACCATGTCATAGGCGGTGAGCACTTTGCGCAGCAGCTCAGGCACAGGACCCTGAGCTACCATGGTGGGGTAAGTCTCGCTCAGGTCCACGGTCACCCTCAGGGACCGCTCACTGTTCATCAGCCAGGTAGACACGGTCAGGATGCACTGCTTCATGTTGGCCGCCGGGGTCAGGCCACAGAGCTCCTTGAAGGACACCATGGCATTCTGGGAAGGAAGAACACCCGGAATGAAGGACGGCAATTTGGGTGTGAACACATTAAAAAGGCATAAATAAAAAGAACAGCACATTTGTGTCAATTTTGTTATCATCACTCATTTTAAGTTGCTCTGGGAAGGAGCATCTGTTTAAGGAAGTGTTAAATATTCTGCATGTGGTGTCCTCTCAGCTGGCACAACAGCATATTTCTGTTTTAATGAAACCAACCAAAGAAACTATCCAACTTCCGCTGTGACCAACTAAGGCAGATTCCTGTGGAGACATTGTGCTTGGCAAATGAAGTGACTGTGGTCCTAATGGAATGGCAAATATTGCTACGACTGTTTGCAGATGACCTTGAGCGAGGAGATTCAAAGAGAGGGATCGTGACACTCCCCCCAGACCAGAAACAAGATAAGAGAGCAGTGACTGTTTGTCTTATTATCGGCTTCCCATAGCGTCAGTCTGCTCATCCAACAGCCCAGAGGCTCTGGAGCCAAGATTCTGACCACAGCCTGAAGCTTCTAAGTACACTCAGCCACTCACTCGTCTCTTTATTTAACTTCCTTGCAAATATCCAGCTTAAAACTACCAAAAACTAACTAAATAAAAAAAGCATTCTTCTCTTTATGTTCCTGTTTCCACATGGACTACTGAACATTTGAAGCTCTTGTTGGTAGATAAGTAAAAAAATCTCCATCTCAACAAATCCTGTTTATTTAATCTAGTAGTGATAGCAAATCTTATTTTTCTCCAGGGACAGCTGTAGTTCAGTTAGTAGAGTGGGTCTGCCATCAGTCACAAAGTCAGTGATTTCAGCCTTGAGCTCCGCCTCTCTTTATGTAAGTGTCATTGAGCAAAACACAGAAACCCAAATTGATTTCTTCCATCTTGATAATTTCATCTAACTGTCTAACCCTAACAACAGAGCAGATGCAGCGTTTGCGAGCATCCTCTTTGAGCATCATCTTCCCCGTTTCTCGCACAATTCACCAATCCTAGGCCAGCCTGCTCTCCACTCCACCGAAGCCAGAGTTTCTGCACGTTGCATCCCCAGCAACAAGGCATTTTTTATTCTCACTGCATTTCATTCCTCTGCCAGCGTGCAAAGTTCAGCAATCGACTCAGGCCTACTGTTTTTAACACGGCATCCCATCACTTCGCTTGGGTAAAAGACAGCAAGAAAAGAGAGGACGAGGTGAGAGAGGAGAAAGGGGCGGTTTAAAGAAGAGCCATCTAGACTGAGGCATGAAGAACCAAGTCTGAAACAGCGAAGATGCAAGAAGAGTGAGAGTTGTGATGAGAAGCAGTGAGGGAACGCAAGTCAGGTAAAACTAGGGGCAAAAAAGGAGCGGGCCAGAACAAGCCAGCCAACCAGCCGTCTCCCTGGGCTAGACCTCCAGGCCTGCAGCAAAACCCACCCCACCCCAGAGGATGTGCCGTCACTGCGGGGCCCGACCATCCTGTAGACGGAGAGGGTGGCCGCGGGACACAGTCGGCATCTGTATGCTGAGCCTCAGCCACAGTTAACACCTCTTGTGCCACAGAGCACAGCCACACAGAAACACAATGGTGGAGTGGGACAGCCCTGGGGCTCTGGATTTAAAACCTGGTGTGTGATTATGTGTGCTTGTGTAAACTATTAGCATGTGTGACTGCATGTGTTTATGTCTCAGTGTGGTCTGAGCCAAAGTTATTAGCATTCATTATGCTCTGTATAATTCCACACATGTGTGTTTGGGACCGCATTCGAGAACGCTTCTCAATTATTGTTGTGCAATAAAACCATTTCCAAGGCATGGTGTTAAAAAAGACCAATGAGAGGCTTGTGTTTTTAATTATTCCCTTCCCCCACTCTACTCCCCTTCCAACATTCCCCAAATGAGAGCTCCATGTCCGGTTACAACACTGCTTCTGTTTCTGTTTGCTCGTTTCTCTCTCTCTTTCTGCTTCTATCTGTGTCTCTCGCTCCTCTTCTCTCTGAGTGGTGGTGAATGTGCCTACGATGCCACACACACTTTCGAGCAAATAAAATGAAACTTCAGGCTGGCAGCTCTCCTCCGGCTCCATCAACACTTTGTAAAAGGTCCATGGGCAGCAGCACACCAGAAGGGACTTCATTCAAGTCTCCCATAGAAATAGCTGATTTGCTGCCTAGATCCACATCCAGTATGCAACATGGCAACCTGTCACCCCATTGTAGCTGCCCACTGGTCAATGTTTATGGATCACTTCAGCCTTTTCAACAGTGAGGTGCAAATGTCTTTCTGTTATTATTCAAAGCAGACTACCTGGAGGCTTTGCTGTTTGAGGATAAAAGGAGTCTTAAAAGAACTTAGTGAAGTGAAATGACGCATTTGACAGCGACATTTAAAGTGTGTGTGCGCGCACCGCTTTCATGGATAAGGTTGTATGCCGTGATATCTGGGATTTTAGTGAGTGCGAGTACAAAAGATTTTTCTTTCTCACGTTAACATCTAATCTTGGCTTCAAGCCAGGAGCGGTGGAGCCTCCAGACCTGGCCTGGTTGATACCTTGGGGGTAGATGGATCTAAGGCACCAGACTCCACACAGCTGGCCTCTACAAAGCTTTTACTACTGTCCATTATTTTACATTTAAAAGGCAAAGGCCTTATGCTAAAAACACCTTTATTTATCCTCTTTAAATCCTTCCTCTCAACTTCACCGCTTTCATTGATTTAAATCAGCATTTATCTCTTAAATTCAAAAAGAAAAATTTACATTTCAAACCTGAGGATATTGTGGTTTGGGGGAGCGGTAGTGGCAACTGTGTTGTTTGATCAGGATAAAAGTCACAGATTCACATTCAATCATATTCGGCCATTTTTCATATGATTCTGAAGCCATTTGTTAGAGAGAGAGATGATTCAAAGCTACAGAGCAATGTTGGAGATTTAGAAAAGTTTAGATGTTTGATATGTCTGTGTGTCTTCAGTGAGCCATATTTCATGTCTTATTATTCATGAAATATTCCCATACTGACTCACAGCCCAGAAAAAATTAGGACCTAATCATGACAAACTGTTGAGGTATCCATTTCTCACCAATTTAGTTTATTCAAGCAAGCAACGCTTTGATTGTGCCAAATAAATATCATAATCTTTGGACTAGTAAGGAAACACTTTTTTGTCACGATTGTTCATTAAATGCTAGATTTCACGCTTTTATTTGCAATGCTTTTCCTGAAATTACCTACCTCTTATCCCATTCAGTATCTGCTAATGTTACTACTGCTAAAATTGCAGAATTAATTTCAACTCCCGGGCACGAACATATTTCTCTCTGTATTGGGGTATTAAGAGAGGAAAATGGTTCCTCTTTCAGAACATGCCTATTTCCACAACTGAAAAATGCAGGATCTGTAATCACATCTCTGCTTATTTAGTTTGGTCTGGTCTTTTGTTTGCTGTCCCATTAGACTGAGATTACTGCTTACTGAAGACAGACCTTGGTATTCATGACCTGGATACATAAAAAGGAGTGTACTACATTAGCTTCTGGTGGAATACACACAAGTCTCTTTTTATACAGGACATTAACATTATATATTTGATTTTGTTAAGCGTTCATCCTTCCACCATTGGCTACATTGCACAAAACATCAGGTTAAGGCAGGAAATCAAAAAGATCATCAGTACTCATATGTGCATGTTATGTAAATTCTGTAGTTATTTGTATATACACACATTTTTTACCTTCCGTTTTTCTTTTGCATGCTGTACTTATTTACTTGATGTTGCGTTAACACTGCAATTTCCCCACTGAGGGACTAATACAGGATTATCTTACCTTATCTTCTCTTAATCAGATCTGTGCCTACTACTGCACTTTTTAAGTTACAGATATAGACATATTTAACCACATTATTAATATATGATGGAGAACAAGAACAATTTAATTATATCTTAAACTATATTATTCCCTGCTTTTATTCATTTGCAGTACAGTCACTGTTTTTGTCCTAGATTTTTATTCTTTTCATTTTATGGTGCTTGTGTTTTTACACTTTAGAAAGTGAAAAACGTACATTCTAAAAAGCACAATAAGATCATTTGCATATGTTTATCACTTTGTACTACTTAACAAATCTATAAACACAATTTTCCCCTAGGCAGACAAAGAATTGCTGATGGAGTCGTGTTAACAGTTAAAGTTTACAGCAATATTATTTAAAATGAGCCTGCCACTCAAAGCTGACAAAAACATGGCATGTAAAAGGCTCGCTGGCTCGTCTGTGTGTGTAATTCGTAGACTGAGCAAATGAGACAAGCTTTGTATCACACCCTTCAGTCATCACAAACAAAATGATAAATACACTGAAAGGCTTCTGCCTCTGGTCATCAGCCAATATACACCTTGGTTACTAATCTTCATTTGCTCATCTAGATGAGTTTTAAATTAGTGTGCTACTTGCCTAGCAACCCAGTTCTCTCCCCTGGGCGGTAATTGTCCCTCATTAATGATTACACTATTCATAAACCTCATAATTGTACAGCATAGTCACTTTATTACCGCTCTCTTCTACAACATTAAGAGTACAATTAGTGACAAGCCACTATTCATAGGATCTGTGTCATTTTGTCAATGCTGACTTCCATTAATATACCACAAAAAGGAACGTTTGAATTTGGTGCTTCAATGAGTTGACCTATACTGTATTTGGGGAATGGGAGTGACAGGCTACTTCAGAAAACATCATCTTCAGAAAAGCATTGTCACATGTTTTCTTTAGGACAGATCAGCAATATTCCGATCAACAATATTATACTCAGCAGAGTACCCCTGTTAGAAAAGAAAAACGTGTAATGCATACCTAAGTCATGTGCACACCAAGCACCTACTCTACCTGGATCAAGTGCTCAGTCTAAAAAAGGTGTAGCTCTAAAAAACAGAAATGATGGAGTGAAAGAACTGGTGCAAATGCACAAACCCATCATCACAAAGCAGTTTAACACAATGAAAAGGCAAGAGGTTTAGACAAATCTCCTGCTCGACTCTTAATAATGGTAATGGTTTTGTGATTATGTTTCATAAAAAGTATGTAGTTCCTTACCTGCACATTTTCTCTGAGGTCTGTGGCCTCCCTGAGGGGCTGGGTGGAAGCTCTGAAGAGCTCGTCCACAACTTTGATCCCTGTGGTCTTGGTGGTGGTGTACTCCCGGGCCTTCCTACCCTTCCTGACGGACAGACCCCTCTTATGTGCCCTTCCTCCACCCCGCCTGTTGGTGATGGCTACATGGACAAACAGAGTGGTGTTGGGTAGGAACTCTCCTGTCAGAGATTGTAGAGGGACATGTCTATAGCCTGGCTGTAGGCACTCAAATGGGATGGTGTACTGGCCAATAAACTCGTCTCCAATGTAGTCGTCATCCAGCACAACAAAGCGCAGTACCGCAAGTTCCGGCAAATTGATCTGGAATTCAAAACTCTCATCAAAAATAGGATTGTCACCATTTTGGGAGACGGTCTTGGTTCTTTGCTCAGCACAGTCAGCTGGGATGCCATGAATCTCCACATATATGTAGGGCTCCACCACATCACCCTTAGCAGCAGAGCCACGAGGCTTGGGCAGATTCTGCCCACTGATAACCTTGATGTGAAGAAGCTGGGCAGACACCCCTGGCAGGGAGTCCCGAGCGTTGGCACTGAAGTAGGACACCTCCTCCCTCATGATGGCTGGTCGCAAAACATACCCGCAGTTTCCATTCTGTCTGAACCATCCTAGGTTGAGGTCCATCATCAGGCCTGGCGTTTGGTAGTTCATGGCCACAATCTGGCAGCCACACTTCCAGAAATCCTGGGGGTTCATGTTGCTGGCATCAATTCTCATAGGTGTGGGATATACCCTGGAGAAGAAGCGCTTGTTATAACAGACAAATTCCTCTGGGAACTCATTGGCAAACCTGTTTGCATCTACCTCATTGAATGAGCAAATCTCCCAGTATTTCTGGTCCCTCTTAGAGATATCAAAGTCCCTAAACTGCACTGACTTGCAGAGAGACACAAGATCAGAAAGCTCCCTGCACAGTCTGAGTCTCTTGAAGCCTAAGCCATTTAGCTGGTCCCTGTCATCAGCTCCAACCCTTCGGGACATTTCCAGACCCTCCTCCTCATCCGTCACATCCCCCTCAGCGTCAGAGCAGCTGAGCGGAAGCCTCTTACCCTTGAGGAGGATTTTACCTTTAAGTTTTTCAGGGGAGGGTAGGTAGTTTTCCTCCTTGTTGGGTGGTTCAATGTACAGCTTGTCCCCAAGAATCTTCTTCATGTGCTGTGCCATGACCCTCTGCTGGGGGATGCAGCAGTGGGTCACTAAGCAGAGAATCAGAGGATACTCAGAGTTCTCAAAAGCATACTGGTTTATAATGTCCAGGACTTTAGAGAAAGCTAGATGTGAGGCTACAGAACTACCTACATAGACCACTGGTTCATTATCAGGGCCATCCCATACAATGACCTCAATGCTGCGACAACTCATCCTTAGAGCTCGGATGTAGCTGCTGATGTCTGACGAACCCCAGAAATGGTCTTCCAAAAGAGAGGCATTATGTGCCGAATTGATGTAGTAGTGGGACAGAGGCTGGGTCATATCCTGGCACACACGTTTGTGCTGGGGGTCAAAGATGTGACATTCGGAGGAGAGGAGGTAGTGTGTAAAGCCATCAATGGAGAGGTATCCCCTTTCCCTGCCTTCAGCGGATGGCTCAAATTTCTGAACAATATCCCTGCACATGTCCTCCGTTACACCTTCCACACCCTGCTCCACCTCTACGAATAGCATCAGATCTTTACTGTCCAGATACTCCTTGTTACTGGAGAACTGCACCAGTAGGAAGAAAATCTCTGGCCGTGTGCAGAGCTCACAGTAGGCCTCTACAAAGGTGTCCATGTTAATTGCCTCTCCGTATTGGTCTTTAGCTTTCTGGAGTTCTTTGAACTTGAGTTCTATCCTCGACTCTTTCATTCCAGGATTGAGCCCCTTGATTATCTGGGTGGCCCTGAACAGGTCAATGTGTCCTTCCTTTTCCATGTCTGCCAGCTCAAACACTGAGCCAATCCAAGATGTTCGTAGACTCGGTTGGCTGCGTTCCACCATGTCCACGGTGTGCCGTCCATAGGACACCAGGTACCTCAGGCCCATCACCCAGGTGCTGACAACATCTGCTGTACTGGCTACCAAATCTAAAGACTCATAGTTATCCCCATAGATGATTGAGAAGGCGCATTCATCAGGGAACTGATCTGAGAGACCATTGCTGCGAAGAACTGGAGTTTTCTTTCCCAAACGGACCTCCTTAATGCCCTTGATCTCCAGTTTGGCCTTTTCTGAATCCTTCTTGGATGGTTCCCAACGGAGCCAGTGCATGTCCGGATCCAGTAGGAAGTAGCGGTTGTACATGCGTGAGTTGGAGCGCACCTTCTTCATCTCACAACCCTCCATCATGAAGGCCATGCACGCAGCTGTGCTGTTGATCTTGCGGTCACTTGGCATTGAGCTGAAGGACACAGTTTTCTTCCTCACCTGCCTCTGTTTGGAACCATCCTGGAAACAGAATGGGGTAGGAGAGGGTCGGGTTGGGGTAGAGAAGGATGTATTGGTTACACTTTGTATCTGAATTCAAGAAACAGCAGTGAATACTACAGTGAGCTAATGTTTGCACAGTGAGGTTATAATGAACAGAAGAGGATAAAGACAAAAAGCTCACTTTTCCCTTTCATCACAGAACAGCTTTACACCTCGACAGATGCATGCATATTTAATGCTAAAAAGAGAAATCCTAAATCTAATCACAAGCTGTTATGCTGCTGAAAGATAAAGGTGGACACGATACACCATTCCCATCAGTAAACTGTGCTGAGCTGCTGAACGCGCAAATATCACTATATTAATGGTCTGTCATTAAACACCCAGTTATCAACTGCTTAGTGGACATTTTTCTTTTCTCCCCAGTAGTGATCCAACATGCTGGAGCTGTCTTATGGAGATGGGGCACAGTGGTACACAGGCCCCATGCAGGGTCTTCTTTGACTGTTAAAATGGCAAAAACAAACAGTACTTTTTAAAATGAGTTTATGGCAGGCCAATAACCTCAGACATAATTATATGCTTATTTAAAATGCCTATTTCCTTGTATAATTGTTGTGCTCATATTTTGAGTTGCATAACTTTACATGACGAGAAACCTCTAACGTTTCCCTTGAGACAAATCATGACATACTGTAATGCATGTTGGCCGTTTCTTGTAAAAGCAGGACTGCTGGCTGTAATGATAGAGTGCAAAACTGGAGATACGATTTTGGCTTAGCTCAAGTCACAATGGTTTCATCTCTCAAACAAAGCTGGTTGCTTTAAAATCGATTTCAAGTTACCTTATAACTGCAAATGAGATGTGGTTAAATATTTATCCTGTGGGCAACCTCTCATAACTACATTTCTTGCTATGCCATTCCAAAAGACAGTGTAATGTGTCTTGACGCTCAAAGGAGACGGTCTCTCTACAACCAAGGCAAAAGCCAAACTTCTGAAAGTAGTAAAACAGTTGCTCTGCACACCACCTGTCATGACATGGCTGAACCTTTGCAGCTTTTAGCTGGCAGAAAGCAGACAGACAGTGCTGCTCTATTTCCACACAGGGCTGTGGTTAGCTAGATAGCCTGAATGCAGATGGCCTGGTTACGGCTCGGAAAGTAGGCTCGTTGAATAATGCATACCACAGAAAACAGTACGGTAAAATAAAAACTAAACAAATCACTGTTGCATATTAAACATTCTAGATGCAAAGCCATTGTTAAAACTCGAACAAAAGACAAATTCTCTTTTAAAATTGTGAGAACGTTACCCACAGTCACATGTCAGCGGTGATGTTCGATTGCTTGCAACACTTCAAATAAAAAAAACAAAACCATCTAATCTCAGTTTTCGTCCTTGTTGCAAGATAGAAATGGCAGAGGACCCCAGGGCTACAGAGGAGTATGTCTTTCCCTGAGTGACTGCCTGTGCAGGTCTGATAGATCTCCCCAGATCATGGTTCAACCCCAGCCACAGTGAAACACCTCAGGGCCATCCATCTTCCACCTCATCGTGATTAATGAGCACCACTTGATGCAAAGCTAAAGAAATGACATGATCATTGCTCTCTGCTGTTGCCCTTGTTTTACGACCTCCATCTCTTTTCCCTACACATAAGTACTCAATATCATATTTTCCAAATCTGTAATCCTTCAGAGATGGAAAACAAATTGAATACCGATCCAGATCATTCTTTAATGTAGATGAAAATACCTTTTGTAAATTCCAGTCAGTGCGTTCACTGGTCTTACACTAGATGGTCGGCTACGGTCCCATGATGCTGGTACCACCCAGGTCAAGTGTTGCTCACTATGTCTTAAAATAGAGTTATTTTTTATAAAATAGAGCATTTATTTTCTCCGCCTTGAGAAATATTGCATGCAATTGTTGTGAGAGCTAGTGCCAAGACCCAGAGGCACATGGTAATGCATGTACCCTTGCCAAGACTGTGAGGGTAAGGAGGGTGCTGTTGGAGAATAATCCAACTCCAACTCTTTCACAGAGGTAACCTAGAAGTAAAAATAACTTGTCAACCGCTTCACATAATATGCAGACCGACCACCACATTGATGGTGACCCTATCTTTGTCGTTTCCTCCAAAAGCTCATCCGTCCCCAACCCATCATAGTGCTTGTAGTGGGAGATAAATCTGGAGGCCATAATCAGGAGATCACATTTCAATCCAAATGCCGTCCTCTTTAATACCCCTAGCCTGCTCCTTTTGCATCAAGAGACTGAAAACTGCAGTTAACGACTCTAGCCTGTTTTTAAAACAGTCCATAAAGACAGTTGGTCTCCTCTGGTATGCTCTGCTGTTTGTTAAATCAACCAGATGGACATCTACATTAACTGGGGTATTGGGGATATGTGAAGAAAACTCTGAGAGACAGAAATCAGACAGAAATCAGACTGAGCAAGTGGCGAGAGGATGAGATCTGTTCAGGTCTGACAGCCAGAGACGTTCAAAGAGCCTGAAGGTAATCTTGTGTCTCATTAACGTGCCGTTATAATTAGCCGGACAGCCAGTCAGGATAACATGCCGTTACCCTCAGCTCCAGCCCCTCAATCAAAACCAAGTAGGCAAAATGTGTCCGTTGGGGATTATTTCACACACTATTAAAACTGAATTCTATTAATTGAATTTAAATGTAAAAACATGAGGCTGGTGACACAGACGAAAAGGATTTATCACTATGCAACAAATGCCCGGGCCAAAAAAGATAAACCAAAAGAAATCCTTATTTCACCAAAAAAAAAAAATAATAATTTCCTTGACACACTTCTTTGACCTTTGTTAAACACTTCTGTTTCACTCACTCACCAATTCTTCACAGCCAGTGGGGTGTTTCCTGGTAGGTTTCTGCTTTTGTGTGTGTGTGTGTGTGTGTGTGTGTGTGTGTGTGTGTGCTAGAGTGCCTCTGGCTTGACTGCCTGTTGCTGCCGTTTTCTGCTGTTGCCGCAGTGATGGGGGGAGGGGGGGTATTTTGGTAATCCTCAACACCTCCCCCATCCCCTTTCCTGCGGTGATGCTGGCTGCTCCGGGCTGGGCCGGGCCTGATGGAAGGGTGAAGCTGACGAGTCCCTCAACATCCTCTGAAGGGCAGTGGTATGTCACACTCGCACTCTCTCCCGTCACGGCCTGACGCTGGGCGCCATAAGCAGTATGACATGGGGAACTGAACTCCAGGGAGGCAATTAATTCAACACGAGCTCTCAGGTTGCCGGTTACACTGCAGTGCCCAGCTGAGTGGAGTACACTAAAACAGTCACTATTTAAAATGGTACTGTAGGGCTCAATGGTCAAGCTAGTTTCATATTGGAATAGTTCTATAATAATTATAGTTCTACTTATATGTTATGTCATCTCTAAAACCAATACACTGGTTGGCTGTCCTGTACTCCCCCAGCTTGTCGTGTGTCCTGGAAAGCAGCACTATCGGAAAAGCAAATGCCTGCGAATAAGGCAAGCCGGGGAGCGTGGCTAATGGGAGTGAAGACAGAACAGAGAAGAGCCCTCTTGATGACATGCTCTCATAGGATAAATGTGTGCACACATACAGAACACCTCGACAGACAACCCGTGACAATTAAGCCACATTATACATGAAACGCACACACTGACGTGTCAAACACCGAAAAATCAAATACACACGCTTACTGTGTTCTGGAGGTTAAGTGTCACCATTAAAGTGCCCAGGGTTCATTCGTGTAACTATTATTTAAATCTCAGTGATAATATTGCAGTCAAGCCAGAAATGAGTAGATTAATGATTTTCATCATAGTAGCTGTGGTCCTTGTAAGTCTTTGCAAGAATTAATTGTCTCCAGGTTGAATTATTTTCACTCTTTCAATACCAATTCTTATACAATTTTTTTAAATGAATTTCTTTATAAAAATGAATGCGATTTGTTTTCTTTGAATCTTCTCAAACAAGTTAGGGCGAGGTCTTCCCCAGTTTAACGTGCATGATTAATTACTGCACAAGCTAAATTAACAAGTGAAGGTGTTCATTTTTTCCCTTTTTGGAGCAAGCCCAACACCGTTCCCTGCAGATGCACTAGATGTGAAGAATCAAAGAGCTCTGGCTTTTGCCTTCAAGGATTTCACAGCTCAGTAAGCCCCAGTTTACTTGGATGAGGTAGGTGGGAGGTCATCATCAAAACACCCCATCCTCCCTCCCCCTGCTCAAATGTAGGCTGCCCACCACTACCCTGAGGCACCACAGTGCCTCTTCCTTCTCACATCCAAGATGGTTACACAAACTGTCATCTGACTCCTGCCACACTGAGCTTAGGGCAGACAGCATTCGTCAGCCTTTAACAGACTATACTCCCTAAAACTGACTGGAAAGAAGCATCCGTATGGGGTTCCATTTGTGCCAATATTATGTCACATGCACGTCCTCTCTGTCAACTGGACATGTGACAAAGCACATGTCTTTGTCTACTTGACTTTGAACTGTGCCTCAGTTGTGACAAAACTAGTTTGACAATCAGACGGTCTATGTCGATTGCTCGCCTGACAAAACCTTTGTCAGCATCAATTCAACTTTAAACTGTACTTCTATTGTCATGTCGCCCTACCTGTCCTTTGACCCATTTTGCATGTTCCCTTGATGTGTCGTAAGTCCTGACTTGGACTTATTAGTTTCCTGTCTTCCTGCATTACCTGCATGTAAGCTCGCTTTTCCACAAATAAATCTTTGAACAGCTCCGGTCTGCCTATGCCGTCTGCTCTTGGATCCTTTCCCTGCGTCCGGTACTTCGCACACCTCATGACACCCAATATTACACCGGTAGGCTATAACTCATTCTTTATCACAACATTTGTTCTGTCACTAAACATGAAATAAATGGAAAACCAGGGTCTGTAATTTAAAGGCCATATTCACATGGGCCAGGAGCCCCCTGAGACCTTACAGCTATACAGGCGAATCCTGAACTGATGAGCCAAAAAAAAAAAAAAACACACCAGGACGATGACAGAATCAGATGACAGAGCGTACAACAAGACGACAGAAATACAGTCTGAAATTGAATTGACACAGATGAATGTTTGGTCAGAATGTATGCGACACGATTTTAGCACAAACGGAACTGTATACATCCAGAGAGAGAGAGAGAGGGGTAAACAGGATGTATGCAAAGATTTTGTATATGCAAGAACGAGAGATAGAAGGAGCAATAGACAGAAATTGAGAAAGAGAGCTTTAACGAACTTAGTGTTAACTTAATTTGCTAAGATGTTTTGGCAACGATGTGCAATGAAAATAAAGCAAATCAAATCAAAACGGAAAAACTAAATTCTCATAGGGGGAAAGAGAGGGATAAAGAGATAAATACTACATTAGTAACATTTTGTCTTGGCAACATTGCTCGGTTATCTGTCATGCTAATAAAGCATCTTCGAATTGAATACAGATTCTGGAAAAGGGGGAGGCAAGGGATGGAGAGAATAAAGAGACAGATGAGGGAAAGAGAGTCAGTGGGAGAGAGAGAGAGAGAGAGAGAAGTCGGCCCTGTCACTGTTTGTCACAGTAATCTCTCGTGTGGGCGACCGCTTTAATTCTCACAGCGGTAGTCTCAGCCGCACATCGTCCGACTCATCGCACCATCTTAGTGCAAGTTTCGCAGAACACGAACATAATGTGTGAATAGGCGAGACAATCGGTCTGAGGGGGAATGTGAGATGCAGACATGCTCGTGTTTGTCTCAGTGCGCGAATGGATTTACATTTTCATCCAGGTGGTCCATTGTGCAGGACGCTTGCTGTAAAGCCCCGGTTCTGGTTTTAACACTCGGCCGTGCTCGGATAACAAATGGAAATCCCCCATAGAAATCTGTGCACCAAACGGTCTCACTAATTACTGGCCCGCAGAGACAGTGGAGGTCAATGCTATCGAGCTGTGGAACCACAGAGAAAAGCAACAAGTACCGCTGTCCAGCTTAGATCGTTCCTTCACAAAGCATTTGTGTTTAGCGGTCGATTTATTTTCACCATCAGTCGTGCAACCACTCGATGCATTCAGTGTGGCACGTCTGCAGGTTTCGGAGTTCACTGCACATACACATGCGCACCAATGTCAGGCTCTCCTGTGGCTTCTCGATCAAACCGCCCGCATTCTCCCCAGCTGCTTTCCTCCTGCTTTACATCACCTCGCATCACCAATGGGGCCAATTATTTCCTACAGAAGCTATTTGATGAGCTCATTTCAGGTGAGTTTGCGTGTGTTCATGTGCCCATGCTTGTTGCTGGAGAGTGAGTCATCCAGAGCTACCATTGTTTGTGAGAGAGAGACTCTTGCAGGGTGAAGTCACATCCAGTTTAAGACTTCCTCACTGTCAGCTTGCTGTCTTATCAGTCTGCGGTTGTCCTCTTCCGTAGGCAAGGTGACTGTCTGCTGTCAATCTCAGCTCCCACTCACTCTGAGTGATTGTGCGTCTGTCGGGTCATGTTGGTGATGCTGTAGAAGCTGTGTTAAATAATAACAAAATAATCCCTGTAGATGGGAGGGGGA
Source organism: Gadopsis marmoratus (assembly GCA_036023855.1). Taxonomy (NCBI): domain Eukaryota; kingdom Metazoa; phylum Chordata; class Actinopteri; order Centrarchiformes; family Percichthyidae; genus Gadopsis; species Gadopsis marmoratus. The sequence goes on along the minus strand of JAVQJF010030844.1, from coordinate 25,648 downwards.
GACACAGGAAAGGGGTTGTTTGTCCCTGGATTCCCTTACAATCTCCTGCCGACTGTATTCTCCACTGTTTTCCCTGGTTTAGCGGAGGATGTTTGGAGGTTGTTTAATCAGCTCATAGTCATGATTTCCATCCGACACGGCCACCACTGCCTATGCCAACTCTGTACAAGTTGCTCTAATGTGTCTGAGTGTCCCAGAAACGAGTCTGCCAAGATTACAGGGTTCAATTCTCACTGGGGCCACCTATACATCTAAAAATGCATGCACCCATGGTACCGTCAGGCAGTTTGACCATTTTGAAAGAACTTAACTTTTTTAATAACGAAGGCACCAAAGGGACACGAGAGGGCTCGTGTGTATTTGCTTAGCTTTTGTGTAGAAAGCCGTTTATTATTTTATTTTTAGGCGTGGATTTGTTACTTCCTGTGCATGAAAAGGACTACAAAAACAACTTCATCCTGGGTGGGCAAACAAGCTGAAACTATGTCATCTCGGTTAGAAATAGGATGCTCTTATTTCTTGCAGCACTTCTTTGAGCACCCTGCATTTGAACGGCATACATGAGGCTTTGGTCATTTTTTCCATTCGCCAAATACTGATAGAATTTCACAGCACGTGGATCACTGCGTTTCTGACAACAGCCTTATGCTAACAAACTGATAGCTGTGTGCCAAGTCCCTCACAGCTATCGCTGCTGGAGGCACTCACCGGCTCCTATCAGATATAACAATGTTTAATACTCCCCGATGGTCTGCGTTGCTTTAATTAAACAGTGTTGTCGGATCTCAAAGCATTCCTCTCATTACATTCATTACCACAGTGTTTTCTCATTTCCCCAAATGGTTTTCAGCCACAGGAACCGGATCATTGCTGCGTTTGCCAAAGCTGTGGAGGACGTGGGGGAGCGTGTCATGAAAGTGTGTTTACCAAACTCCCGACGATGACCAATGAAAGGATAATAATTGGCATTGGTGCACCGATACCTGGGTCTCGTCATCAGTGCCTTCCCCTGTTAGCGCTCCCACTTTGTCTCTGTCACTCAATGTTTGCGTTTTGGTTCCTGCATTCATTTCTTTATTTCCTGTCTCTCTCTCTCTACATATGTCCCTTCATACCGCACCAATAAAGAGATGAGATTGATACTGGCAAACAATTAAGGTCTGACTAGCGGTGTGCTAAATGTTTCTATCCTGTGGGAAATGATCCATCACCTCCTCAATAACATCTGACAGAGGCAGCTGTTTTGAACCCGATCACAACAAATCCTCATCCGTTTGTTCTCCGTGTGTCTATGCAAGACTGCAGCTCTCTTTGAACAGGAAGTGAGAATTTGCAGTGGCTCTTACGTGCAACGCTACCAGTTGTGGCCTCTCACTGATGCACTTCCAATGGAACTTTGCACAGGACCTCTCTGAAGCACTGATCATATACAGCCTGCGCTCCTCGGTGTTGCAGTGTGGCTGAGACTGGCATGTTTATCACAGCCAGACAGTGGAAGCTGAGGATGAGCAGGAGGCTGATTAACAACAAATGTCACCCTGCCAGTCCCGCACCACACATCCCCGCTGCATTTACCCTCTACCCCAGACACAACACTCGTATGAAACGACAGCCTGCCGAGAGATTACAGGCAACTCTGCAACAAAGAGGAAAATACGGTATTGCAATTTCCTGCAATTTCCCCACTGAGTGACTAATAAAGGTTCATCTTATCTTATCGGTGTAGAAGCAAAATGTGGTATTTAAAGCCTCAGAAACATCAGGTACTGCTGAAGGTGTTAATATAGGTTATTTGCAAGCCTGCGCATTGAAGGTTCCATGGCTATGAATAAAAGCATTACAGCACTACGAGGCCATGAAGCTTAATCATTGTCTAACCCCCCACCCCCTACTGCCTGCCCCAGCATCCTCAATACTTCAGTCTGTCAATGCGGCCACGCGGCCATAACCTTGACTGCCGTCTGCATTGCAGTGGGTGGGGAGAGAGAAGTGCCCGTGCCTGCCACCAGAGAGCTGCTGCAGCAGTACAGGACACCACTGCTACACTCATCTCCCCCTCCTCTACTCCCTAAGCAGGGCCAAAGGGAGAGAAGGGGTTAAGGGGGTGAGAAGCATCCTGCGCTGTCCTCCGACAGATGCACACTCACCCCCACAGCCGGAGAAATTCACAAGGTTACAAAACACGTGATTCATAACCGATGCCAACGATTCTCATGACACAATCCTAAAAGAGGTTCTATTTTCCCTTCTGCACCTCCTCATGTACACACACACACACACACACACACCTTCATTGTAAAACCCACACATTATTGTGGAGGTACACACCTGCCTACATGTGCAGCACACTCACCCTCCAAGCGCCCACCATGTACGGATTTTAAACATCCAGAGGTGAGAAGCTATTTAGATGCTGGGGTAGAGAAAGACAAGGAGGCTAAAATTGTCAAGTGCTCGGTGAAGTCCAGTCACCTGTGTAGGTGTACAGGACTCTGTGTGGGTGGAAGAGCAGGCAGGTTTACTACAGCACAGTACTCATGGAGCCTTCGGTAAAGGCTGTTGTTTTCTTCCAAACCCTCATCTCTGCTCAGCGTTTGGCAAAAATAAGACTACATCTCTGAGTAGGCTTTCGATCAATGATGCATTTTCTCTCTGACACATTCCATGCCTGCGTCCGTGAAGCCCACTCAACGCTATAAATAATCCCAGTGAGCCTGATCCTTGGCTGGACTCCTTCTGTCTCGTCAAGAGGCTGGCAAACCAACTCATGGACTGTTCCAGCGCCAGTGAAAGATAAAAACAACTGTGGTGTGGCTTATCTTTGATCTGCAGGATGATGAGCCTTCTTACACAGCGCCCTCCCTCTCCTTTTATATTAGATAATCATTCCTCAATTGCACTTAACTAGTTAAGCATACTTGGACCATGTCTTGAATGTTTTACATTTCCTCTAAAATGTTTTCATATTTCCAGCTAGTGGAAGGTAACCGAGTACATTTTGGCACAGTTAAGCACAATTATGAGGTACTTTACTTGAGTTTTTCCACTTTATACTCATTTAAACTTAGCATTTGTGAGGGAAATGCACGTTGAAATTGAAAATGATTACTCTGGTTACTTTATTCTTGCGCAAGAAGGAGGAGAGTTATATCACATACAGATATGTTCAACAACTCGCACAACACTCCACAAAGTTATGCTGCTCAAAGGACCGTCTCCCTTCTTCAGCTTTTATACCTAGTGACACCCAAGTGTTACAACAGGGCGTCACCACAGCCTAAATTTGCATTCCCCAGGAAGACTTTACCATCAAAGGAAAACCTGGGAACTGAATAAACGCTGAGGCCCCAAGGCCAAAAGGTCCTGCGGTAATAAAGTCATTTAGATAAGAGTGCAGCTCTACAAACACTGTGTCTGGCATTCTTAGGGTTAAACATACAAATACAAATAATACATCTGCATCTAGAACCTCCTCTGGTCTTCACTGTTACACCATGTGTTCTTCACTGACACTAACTAAGGTATTCAACACAAACAAGCATTATTTTCCCAACGTTACTATTTTACATTCATTTGATATTACAAAAAGAACAAAAACAAAGAGCCTCTAAAATATGATGGCCCCAAAAATAAAATGGTCACCTCCAACAACACAGAATGTTCCGTACACATTTACAGACCAGTAATAATCATCCAATTATGTAATATATAATAATAGCGTTAACACAGCCAAGGGCCATGCTGTATTATAATAATGTATTTTTGTGATGTGTAACTCTGACCTTTTCTCAAAGGATACTTCTTAGAGCAGACTAGCAATAATCAGTAAGAGCTGGGAGTAAGGCCGCTGAGATGAATAGCAGCTTCATTAGCTTTTTCTCTCAGTAGTGGAGGCAAATGTAAGACATGGGAGGAAGCGGATGTGTTTGTGTAAATGCACAGTGAAAGGGAGGGTGGAGGACACAGAAGCAGAGTGGTTCAATGTGCCCACTTTGCAGAAGAGCTCTGGGTGAAGGTGACCTGTGTGTTTGCCCGGGAAGCCTGACTGGCAGGGCTGCAGTGAGGAGAACCGGGTCCAGCCTGCACCGAGTGGGCTTGGTGGATTGATACTAGTGATGGAGCGGCAGAGGAAAGACACTGGCGCAAAACTGGGGGTCTCTTCAGGAAGGAAGGCGGCAGCTGGCGTGCAAGGGAAGGACAGGGAGAACAACGGTTCCTATTTTTAGGTCTGGCCTCACTCCTCTACTGACAAGAGGGGGAGTTAGGATTCCCTGGGAGAGAGCTGAACAGCAGGAGGGGAGGTGAATCTGATGAGGATGCGTAAGGAAGCCACACCGATATCCAGGTCTCGATACAAGCTGACCCAGTTTCCCCAAAAAGCCCTGGCCTCCACATTAAACTGAAGTCATCTCCCCTAGCAAGTAACGTGCTCTTGCTGCTTCCCTATTTCTTAGGCAAGATTGTTATTCTCAGCACAGATGAGATGCAGTATGCCAAAATCAATCAACACCTGTATATCATTTTATGCAACTTGATGCTTAGGAGTCCTACGGTATGAAAATTGCTGTTTAAAAAAGGAACAACTGGTGGACAGATGAGTGCCTCAGCCACAATGCCCTCTGGATCGGGGTTCATCTGGACCTTCATCTCAATGCATTTCTCAAGAGTCAAAAAAACATGTAATCTAGATTTATTACACTTAATCACGTAGTCTCTTCCTCTGTCTTTTGGAAGAAAAAAAGAAAACAGTCAGCCTTCCTCAACATTTCTTTTATGGTTGGCTCAAATGGAGTCAAATTCACTTTGAGGTTATTTCTGTTTGTATCAATTCTGACGTGTAAAACGGCCTTAAAATAGATCTTACTACACTGGCCTATGTAGATCCCGAATGCACACATACACACTCCCACACAGCTTCAGAGAGAAACTGGAATCCGTATCAAATGGAGAAAGTACCTATAATGAGTTGGATAGCTGTGTGAAGCGCCGTTAGGCTATTCTGGTCCTCGGCTGTGCTCTCTCTTCATGTGGTTGACTTTACAGCTCCCTGTGGAGCACAAAAAACCTTGCATGCCTTCAACCAGCAGCTACAGAAGAAGTAGCTCCAGCAGCAGGAGCACATCGGTGTTTAAAGGAGGATCTGCCCAAGTTGGGCAAGTTGGGTTCCTGACGACTGCCCGGAAGACAATTCCCTGCCTCCCTGTACTGTTCACTACCGACATTTGTGTCAACACTCTTTAGAGATGGAATATGAAATCCTCAACATACAAACATAAATGAAAGGTAGAAGCGATGCCCAAAGTCACAGCATTACTCGCATCTCTCCAAGGACAACAAAGGCTTTTGTTGAGAGAGAAAAAAAAAAAAGTGGTGTGGATTCGATGTCCTTCAAAAAAGGAAAGATAAAAATCCCACTGCGGAGTGGCTGCTTTGACATACCATGCTGGAGTGCGTGGGTGTGTTACAATGGCATACAGTGGGGCCGAAAAACACAACACAAAGCTCCAGTAATTCAAATAAAACAGCAGTGACATATCCTGCTCAACTATGGCTTAGAATGAAGTTTCTGTATTTAACAATGGACGACCTAGTAATTCTTCTACCCTGAGAAATAGATACATCTGTGCTGTACATTAACACAAGGAGTGAATTAAATTCCCATGTGAGCCTGAAAAATCAATACAGCGCAGAGGGGTTTTGGGGTTGTCAATCTGTCGGCGAAATGAAAAATCTTCACCAGCTTAGCAAACTCAGTCAGCAGCATTTGGGGCCAGTCCACCGTATGATCACATGCAGCAGGGATCCTACAGGGCACTCCTCTCCTCCTCCATCTGCTGCCCCCCCCGACCCCTCCATCCACCCACCCCTCCCTTCCTTCCTTCCTATTGGCATTTCTTTTCCAGGTCTAAGCAGACTCATCTAACAGAGCTAAATATGACCATCATTCGTACGGTGTTTTTCTTATTGCTCCCTCCGCGTGCCGTTTACCAGAAGATGTTCAATCACTGCTAGTGGAAGCTCCTTTGTCACTTCCTGTACAAAGGGCTTATTGTGATTCAATATGCTTGATCCGTCAGCATCCTGGCTGATTTACTACACTCATAAAAGGACAACAGCAATGCCAGCTCTGCACTGCCCGGCTGTACAGGCTTGCTGTGCAGGAGGGATTTAACAGTATTCTAACACTGCAGCAGGGTGATAATTATACCACTGAAAGTTTTACTACATGTTTGCAGTGGATGTTGGGAGAAAGTATGTAAGGCCTTCTTCCATTGCTTTCATCTCCGTTATTCCCCTCTTCCCTTTAGATCTCTGTATGAATTGACAGGGCGCCTGAAGCGCAGGAAGGTGTCATGCAAACACACACACGGCACATATAACATAGTGCAAATGCAATTAATCTGATCAAACACGGGGGAAAGATAGAAGCAGCACAGCCAGCTGCATGACGGTTTGATTGTCATTAGTGAGCGAACATAACGTTGGGGCCTGTGGGAAGAAGGGGCGAGGGCTTTGCTCACGTTAAAAAAAATAACATAATAAAAAATAGGAAGCAAACAGCACACACATACTGTATGCGTACATTTCATACAGTTTTTCACCAGAGAGTAGCAGAGGGTAGCTGCTAGAAAAACACTGTATCATTACCCGGCATTCTATTGATTTCAGAAATGCCTCCCGAGAAGTGGCCACGCCCTAGTCAGCTCCATCTGCATCCTATCCGTCACACAGTCAATCAAAAAACGCAGTTGACTACATTTGAACCCGCATTGCAATGGAATGCCAATTTTTGGAGGAACTTAAATTCATCAGCAGTGACCTTTCTTCAGGGGAGCTAGGCAGCATTTTATTCTTTTCACAAACCTGTCTGTGACAGATAGCAGTGAAATTATGAGCAGGAAAAGGGAGATTCTGACATGACAGGCTAATGGAGGAACAGCCGATAGCAGAACTCATCAGGTAATGAAGGAAAAAGCTTTGCTACACATGATAACACAGGTATATATTGACAGGCAGTGGGTTGGAATGGTGAGTTTTCGTTTTAATTGCAAAGGCACATTTCAGACAAGAGAGAATTTTACAGCACATTTTGCAAGAGAGAAAAATTGGGATGACTTTATGGAATGTGCTGTATATGGGGGCCTTCCCTCTGGCTCTAGCTTCCGCCGTCTTACCCAGATTACAAGGTCAAGCAAACGGCAGGGAACGTCGATTTGGGGAATCCCTGCATCTTGCTAAAGCCATCAAAGCCAATGTTCCGACATCACGAGGGCCAGTGCAAAATACATGGTAAGTGGCCATGAACCTTTAGGAAATTGGAGACAAGTCCATTTTCAAGATTAAATAAAGAGGTGAATAGAAAGCTAAAGTGCCCTGATCTGCTTTCCTTGTCATCAGAGGAGAGAAGCCTTTTGAGATAAAGCTTTTTGTTGTTTCTTTTTAGAAGAATCTTAGCCTATCGACACTCACACGGCTATTCAATGTAACAGCTTAAGAGCTTACATGTTTCGTGCAGACTAAGAAGCCTGCATATACCCACCCCCATCCATCCCAAACATTGTGAAACTACACTCAAGACCTTTTTTTTTTCTCACCATCAGTAGATATATTCTTCTCAGGAGCGTAACAGAGTGCCCAACATACAACAATGAGGGATTGTTAGACTACAATTAAGCCAATTTGTTTTAAAACAAAAATAATCAATAATCAATTCTGAAATTCTGTCAGAGTGCACCTTTCTGGCAGCAGACATTCTAACATAACATTAATGACTAATAGCAACTACTAACATTCACGATGGCTCTTTTACATTTAGGTATGGAGACATAGTTTTCCTGCTTTACAATGTGGCAGCTAATATGCTCTACTAAAGGTCTGTGGTGGTTTTATCACCGGACAGTGTGAACAAATACATTCATTGTATCACAAATGCAGCGCTACATTAGGTGAGAAACTGCGCAAGAAGACATGAAAAACACGCATCCGTCACGTAAGACAGATAAGGCCACGGGTCTTAATTACATACACTTGTTGCTTTTCTGGCCAGGGTTAACCTAAAATGATTTGCGCAGCAATGTAGGGACTGATCCACTAACACTGGGCACATGGGAAGTTGCCTCTCCCTGAGATACAATTAATAACAGATCCAGTGAAATAATCATATCACATTGCCTGTGAGAGAAGCACATTATTGTAATTTTCCAGCCAAAGCAGCTTTGTCTGAGAGACTGATCAACCTTGTAAGAGGTTAAATATATTGGGTTTAAATGGTAACAAAGTAAAAATAACAGTGTCCATCACTTTGTGGAGACGCTATGTGTATATTTACTAGATTTATTACGGTGTTGTACTTCCTGCGAGGACTAAATGTTGATCTTTCACTGATGACGTACAGGACATAGTCCAATATTGTTTTCACAGTTTCCTCCAGTAAAAACGCCATGTCTTCAACCTTTATTGGACGTGTGTTTAGCTCGCTGCATAGCTGTGCACCGACATGCATAGTGAAGGCAAAAGAGAAGTGTTGATTAAACTGCATGGTCACTTTGGAGGCATTAGTTTGTGGTTTCTGAGGCCGTTTCTAGTATTTTGTCTACTCTCACTGGTATTATCTACTTTTAGCTATGTGACAAACTGCCAACTGCATGTAAATATAAGTACTTTAATCACAGCGAACCAGCCGGACATGGCAGTGGCGGACAAACAGCAGAAGAAGGCAGTAGCGATAGATGTAGCAACATCATGAAGAAGGGACACGAGAGGCTCGAGAAATACCAAGGGCTGAAAGAAGAGCTGGAGAAGATGTGGAAAGTGAAGGCAACAGTGGTCCCCGTGGTAATCGGAACACTCGGGGCTGTGACCCCCAAACTTGGAGAGTGGCTCCAACAGATTCCAGGAACAACACCTGAGATCTCTGTCCAGAAGAGTGCAGACCTAGGAACAGCTAAGATACTGCGCAGGACCCTCAAGCTCCCAGGCCTCTGGTAGAGGACCCGAGCTTGGAGGAGGAACAGACCGAGAGGGGAATTTTTTTATTTTATATACACACACACAGTAGTATGTTTATGTGCTCATCCAGCATTCTTACTGTAAGTAATTAATTGGAGATAAAGTAGAAAGATGGGTAGAAAGAAATGTACCAAGGGTTAATACAGTGGCCTGGTTGCCTAGCAACTCATCAATGCCTTCCATTTCTTAATTTACACTCAAAGAAGGTCAGCGAAGGGCCAGCAGAGGAGGGAACGACTTCAATCTGACACGAAAGAACGATTCGCCTTAAACATTTTATTCCAAGCATCACCCGATTCTACAGGGAAATATAGTTGTGGATGATGAGCATCAGCCAGGAAAAAAAGATGGGGGAGACAGAAGCTCACCAATAGTGGGGAAGAGAGCCGAAAGCTGCTGTGCATAACTCACTGAGCCTAGTGCATCCAGTTCAAGAGCTGCGCAGAGGTGGTCTGAAGGACAGCAATCTCAGTATAAACCGCTGCGGCATGAGGAAAACAATGGACATGGCGAAATGAGTCATCCCTTTTTAACTCTGCCCAAAACGGTGTGAAAATGCAGAGAGGAATCAATGCAGAGGCTGATGGGAGTGAAAGATGAAGGTCGGTGAGGCTGTGGGCGTTTGCTTGTAGGACTTCCAGCACAGTGGTTAATTCTGACAGTGTCAAAGCGCAGATTACTGAAAACGGATGGATCTCTGTTTGGGAGCAGAGTTCTAAATACAAATATAATAATAAAATAAAATGCAGATAAAAAAATAATAATAATGAAATCCCGCTTTTTTCCTCCTCACTCTCAGTGTGTCGGGATTCATTTCAGTTTGCACACACGCTTCCGTCACATCATGTTACATCAGTGAGGAAGGAGCGATGGAAAGCTGTCTTTAGATGACTTCAACAGCAGCATGGAGCTGCCTTTAGTGCACTTAGAGACTCGTTCGCTCTCTCTCGGTCTCCCTGAGCGCCGAGTCAGCACGATGCAAGCATGCAAAAGAGGATTCGCCCGAGCCTGCACAGCATCACATCAGCTGGTCAAAAGACACCGACCACCAATGCGTTTAGCCTCAGAGCGTGCACATTTTTCAACCTTCTTTGCCTTTGAGTCGCTGTTTTTTTTCCTGTCAACCCAGGTCCAGCTGTTTGCCTCTTCACCAGCAACCGCAACGTCCTTCATCCCTCTAAAACAAAGCCAGACGCACAGAGAAAAACCGTATGAGGCATTACCTCACAGATATCTTGCCTTCTCTGTGTCTGTCTCTCTCTCTCTCTCAAACACACATCCACACACAAATACAGCCGAATCGCCACTTTTTCCGGCTGATTGTTCAGCTTTCAGCTTCTGCTTTTTAAAGCCGAGAGAAAACAATTTCCAGCTGCACATCCTCTTTCACTTTTTGTCATGCTCTTAAAACAGACACGGCTGACATTCTGCACGCAGACACAAATAAAAAACGGCCAAAAATATGCCTGAAATTAAGGACTCGCATGATGAATCCAATGTGATCGAGGCTGTGCGAGCGTGTGTGGCCTCCTCCCAGTCATAAAGAGCATATTATATCCATATATTGACACACATACATACATAAATTATGAAGTGTACCCCATTTGATTTTAATGTCATTCATACTGGGTCTGTGGCCCTCTTATTTTGCATTGCTGACAGCTGGGGTACCGTAGGCATGTGATATACAGAACTTTAATTTACAGCCCGGGCTGGGACAACAACATATTTCCACAGTGCAGGCCTTTATATCAATGTATTTCCAGTCGTGAGCTCCATCACTAAGGAATATAGCAACTGGCCTGACACCCACAAGCACGCCTATGGCCCTGTACACATGACAGCCACATACAGAGGTATCACACTAGGCGAGGCAGGCAGACACACCGCCACAACTCCTGTCAGTCTAAAATCAGCACTCGAAGTAGGTGCGGAGATTATGGATGTGCTTGGCAGGGGCTGGGCTAGAAGATGCCTACGACTGATAGCCGGCTGCCGGGTTCCTATATCACCTATGCAGCGTCGACTCTGGGAAATGCGATCCTCCTTCCTCTCCTCCTCCGTCTCTCGCTCGTCTGGCAGGGAGCCGGCACACGGGAGGGAGGGGCCGAGCACGAGAAGAGGGAGGAGTAGCACTTCCTCTTACAAGGACAAACTCCTGAAAGCTTTTAACAGCATTAGCAAACAGCACACGTGCATGTGTGCGGTTGACTGTGTGCTTGCGCTTGCAGTCTCTGAAGCCGCCCGGGGATGCGCAGTTTGGCCTTCACCCGTGTTCCACTCCAGTGCTCCAACTTACCATCACTGTTTGATAACCTTACCCTTTAATCGGATTGCTGCACAGTCATCTGCTAATCTAATGGCGCCTGGCAAGCCTCAAGATTTAGCTGAGCATCACGTCAAACCATCCCACTCCACCTTTTCTGCTATCTAACTGTATACCTGTCTTTCTTGTAGACAACCCTCACTCCCAACCGCTTCCACCTTCACCAGCTCGTTCTCCGCACCTGCATTTTTCCCTCTCTCGCACGCAAAAGCTTTCCCTGCATCCTTAGCCAGACCTCCTTTTCCCATCCTTAAATCTCCCCGCCCCGATAGCCATTGTGTGGGTCAGCAGCGACACAAACACAGACCTCGGGTGTTGAGCGTAAGTGGATGGTAGGAGAGAGGCCGGGCCACAGCGGCTGCAGTTGTTGCCAGCACCACGAATGCTTCTTCAACATGTATAAACAACAACAACAACAACGCACAGTAGGCGACCCTCCTCACAGCCACAAGCAATGTAAACAAAGACGGTCAAATGGGGAAACGCACACCTGTTTCCAACACTTAGACACACACTCGCATGCAATGCCTGAGGGGGATTTTAGCAATCTCAGCGTGAGGCGTCTGTGAAGACAGTGTGAATGCTAATTACCTGAGGTGATGGGGATGACTGGCACGCATTAGATGCGCCTGCTCTGCTTTCCTCGTTTCTCATTTAGGTTCCACACTTTCCTGGAATACTTCCTGCGTTTCTCAGAACCCGAACTTCAACTGGCAACAACATTTGTGATCTTTGCTCATCTGCAGTCACATCCCTGAACACACACACACCTGAGTAAATAAATGCTACAGTCTGATACAGGAAGTGGGACATCGATTCACTCAATAATTAATTATTAGAAAATGAGAGATTAAAGTGTAGCAGGCAGTCGTGGCTCTGAGCTCTAGAAGGAAGCGGCAACTATTTTAACAGTCAATTAATTGTTTAAAGTAATTTTTCAAGCAAGGGCTTTTGACAGTTGGTACAAAACATGCAGTTACACAATGTCGTCTTGGAACTTGTGATGGGCAACAATTAATTGAGAATATATTAGACAGATTAATCGATAACTTAAATAATCGTTAGTTGCAGACCTAAACTCAACACAGTCATGTGACTTGTATTAAACCCTTTGTGTAACTAATATATTGCGGCGGTTGTCACTCAATCAAGAAAATAAAATGCACAACCGTGGGTCCTCCTTTTCAAAACAGTTTCAGCACTAGCTCTCACATTGAAGTAAGAAAACACACACAGTTCGAAATGGTCCCTGCGAGTGAGATTTTAATCTGCTCGATGCCCACATTTAAAACATTTTGTTTTGTCCGACGAAGCAGATATTACACTGTATTTCGAGATGGCGCATTACAACTACAAAACAACACACAGATTTGAGAGAGTCTCTCCAGGCAAAACACATCCAACCAGTCGTCACACAAGTTAGTCTTTTTCAGTTTGAAACATCTGGAGAGAAAGCTGACTTTGTCCTTTCAAACCTCTCGTGGACGGAGATCCGAGGCCTACTCTGTACTCGGGTTATGAAGGCAGGACGACCGAAGCTGCACCCGTGTGGCTTCACTGAATCATGTGCATGCAAAATTCATGGCTGCGCATCTTCGCTCTCTCCCTTCATCTGTGTCTCGCTTCCCCTCATTCTCTCTGCATCCTCCTGCTTCGTGACTGGGCTGTTGGGAGAAGACTGCATTCCTCGCTGTTCAGGATTACTGCCAACTGAAGGTGCTAATGGCCTCTAGCTGTAGAACAGACAGTGCCCTCTCAGTTCTTCTGTTTCTCCATCTCCATCCCTCTGCCTTTTCATACTTCTCACCCTCTCTGACCGACTCTCTCCTTGTCCTTCTCCTCCCTTTTCTTTTCTCTCCATTGGTGAACAGAATTCAACAGAGCAGTCTGGATTTAAGAAAGCTAGAGCAACTGGTAGATTAGATTTTTCCCATTGGTGTTTTTAGTTACTTATATTACACAATATTATGTTATCACAATAGTTATTTTAGTTTTAGGTTGCAATTGTAAATAAAGACATAAAATGCATATTTTGAACAAGGAAATCAAAAACTGTTCATTTTAAAAGGAATAGTTCTTTGCACATAGCAGGTTAGTGGTTTCCCTGCGTTTCCAGTCTTTATGATAAGCAAAGATAACTAACGTAGCCAACTATGGTATCTTCATATTTAGTGCACAGACATGATTTTCTCATCCAACTCGCAGCATCGAAGTTAATAAGTGCTTTTCCCAAAATATTGAACCATTACTTTAAATATACCTTCATTAAGTAATTTATCTTATATATTTGTTCTTTAAAAAAATACTTAAGTGTTCGTGTTCACTAAAGGAATTAACCGAAGATCTGGCTGCGATTAAACCTTTCACAAAACACAGTTATGAGCCTTACTCTTAAAGCAACTATGCCAAGCATGAAGCTGATTATTGTCATTCAAAGTCTCCATACATGGAACTATAACTGCTTAAATGTGTCAGACGTGACGCTTTCAGAACATTTGTCTCCTTTGTTAGGATCAATGGTGAGCACTGAACTAGTTTCACTGAGAGTCTTGTGCTTATTTTCGCCCATGCTGTGTGCTACCCACACCAACCCACTGACAATCAGAGCTACACACTGACCTTAATTCTCCCTGATTACCAAACCGATTTCCCTGTCGCACGAGTGTCGGACCTTTTCACACAGTCGTACAATCATGCACTTAATGTTACACTTGCCCTTGTGAACAGTCTCTCTCTCTCCTCCTCCTCCTCCTCCTCTACGTACATCTAAAAAAGGTCCGTGACAAAGAGTTCTCGTCACACACGCTTTTTCAGGGCTGTTGACAACTGGGTCACCCTGTGCTGAGAATTTGCACCCACTTCCTCTGACTGACCTGCTACGTTCAGGCTAATTAGAATGACATTATGAAATGGCATTAATCCCATGTAAAAAGAACACAATGGCACTAAGAACCTATTAAAGGGCCATACTCGTAATTTGGCATGTTTTTGCCCATTAACTTCAGATTGCATGTGCTTCCGTTTTTAGGTCGATTCATTTGCATCCAGGCAGCCATTTTTTATTCCACTAAAGTAAGACTATCTAGTATGAACGAGTGGTGTTTTTAAGTGTAAAAGTCACAATACATTTTTATTGTGTTACTGCAGTTGCGAGCGTGGATGTTTTTAGAAACTCTGCCTTGTTCTTCAAAGTCGGCCGCAAAAACAGCAACATTTTTATTGTTAGGAATCTCTGGTCATCCCATTCAAAACATCCTTTTGTTTATGGTTGATCTTTGGGGGATCATTTTCAGACAACGTATCTAATCTAATAAATGTTTTGTTTTTTTCCCCAGGAATGTCAGAGGTTCGAGTTTCCTTGAACGCACACCTCCCGGGAGAGTCTCTGCTCACATTCACGTTCCCTCACAATGCAAACCAAACTTTAACAAAAACATGGACTCAACATGTTCCCTGCGATGAATTCAAGTGCATGAAATTAGATTATGTTCTGTGCCGGCACAACTAATGGCAGTCTGGATGGTAGGAAATCTATGATTTAGAACGCTATCAAAAATGGTTGACAGTCAAGACTAGTTTGGGATCAAATGTTTTATGCGAGGGTGCTGCAAGGTAAAAAGGGTGTTTGCTCCTCACTCGGAGGCTCAGCTGGAGCTGCAGTAGTGCAAATAAACAGGAGGTGGTGGAAATAATGCTCATTCCAGTTTAGCATTTAGCCAGCCTCAACTGTCACACCGTGTTGCACTTATGCAAAGATGTTTTGCCAACTGCAGTGCGGTTTAGTTTTCCCTTTCATGCGATGCTCAGTACCTTGCTGCAAACCTTGCATTCCCGTTTGTTTTTTTTAGTGAAGTGTCCACACTTGGACATGTTTAAGTTGCTCCGCCATGTCCAGTAGATCTAGGGAGCCCCAGAATCAGCACAGTTCATGCTTGTATCACCAGTTGCAGGACTCTTCTCTCTTTGTATCCCAATTCATATTTACTACTTAGCTAAACAACTACCTGAACACTTCTCCCACTGCTCTTTAAAAGATGGGATTTTTATGAGGGATTGGCTTGAACAGCGTGGGAAATTTCCAATCTTGGAATGAATCTAAAGTGTAAATTTGAACATTCTTTTAACTGTGCGTCTTCAAGGAAACCAACATCAATGGACGCCCTCTCTGTCATCGTGGCCACTTACTTCCTCTCTCTGTTATTTTCCCAGCTCCAGGGGGGAGCTCACAATGCAGTATCACATTTCACACTGTCAAGTCTGGATCCATCTCACTCAAGACCCCTACACATACATCGCAAAGAACACACATGAAATCCTTCCCTCCGAAGTCACAGCGAAGCCCAGCCTGCTCCCCGTCACACACAAACTGTGTACTTCCAGAGAAAATATAAATATACGAAGTGATTCGCAGAACATTCAGCAGCTGAGGCCTGGTAGACCAGAGGCCCGGAGCACATGAGACCCCTGCACCTAATCCTCCAAACTCGTATATTAAATATTGTAAAGGATGACTGAAGCCTTTCTTTCTCAGTAACTACCACTATAGACATGATTTGCACAGAACACACACACAGAAACAGACACAGAGCCTTCCCCTCACTATATATATATATATATATATATATACACACACATACATACACTTAGAGAAGTGCCTAGGAGGAACTGTCAATGTATTCTGTGTAAGCGTCAGGGAAACCGACGCTACATGGGACATGCTAGTACAGTGTGTGTATGTGAGCATCAGTGGAATGTTTGACTGACATGCTCGTGCTTGCCCTGATGCAGCACACACTGGGTCGCAGGAGGCATGAATGAGGACAGTGCGGCAGCCAGTTCAAAAGGTTTAAAACAAACCAGGCAGACGGCCGCAGGAACATCTGTGCAAGATTTGGGATGAACAATAATTAAGGAAAATATGAAAAGCAGAATGTGACAGATTCGAGGCAAATTGGGTTCCATCTCGTGTTCAGCTCCCATGGGTGTTGCTGTTTAAGAACGGCTCATCAATAAAAAGGCACATGATATTTATTTTAATGTGTGGGCAGTCACAAAAATAAAGTAAAAAAAAAAAAATCAAACAAACAAAACACCAAATACTTCAATGCAAGAGCTTAACCTATATTATCTTCTTCTTTTATTATTATTAAATTCTGACCCTATGGTGAGGTTTATTTCTAACAACACAAAACGACAAAAAGGGTCAAATCATTCAATCAAACGAGACAATTAAAATTGTACGTCACATCCCCTTCCAATGACATACACACTCAGCTCCTGTGCTGTAAGCTGAAAACTTCCTCATCTTATGCCATCTGTGCCAGGGCAAAAAGAAATAATGGCACCATCTGTGAATCCCTGGCACGGTCTGTGTACCAGTGGCTATCTTAAAACCACGGTGATAATAAGACCTACAGGATAGCTCAGAAGACAACAAGCCTCTCCACACACACTGGCCCACGATGTCCATAAACGTCCACGATGTGCCACTTCATTCACCATAGAGCCAAAAATAAAACAAAACAGCTAGGGCACGTTCTTGAATTCTGACTGGTTAGAGGTTCATTTCATAACGGTGTCACCTCAGCGCTGCAGTTGCACACTTGGTAGAAAGGAACCTGATCACGTGAGTTTTTAGCAGCCAAAAGATTTCTATGCGTTGCTTTCAGTATGATGCATAATGCATTGTACACTTTGCATCAGGTTTTTGCAGTGCATCGAGTTCAATAATTAAAAACAGCAGTACAAAGAGTGCAGCCATTCTAGCAGCTCTGTACGGTTAATGTCAGTCTGGCAATATGCTCACAATGACAATGCTAACATACACATGTTTTGCAGGTACCGTACAACGAGAAGAAGGTTTGATTTTTTTATATAACTGCTGATACGATACATGAATATTGGTACCAAAAGAAAAATAATAAATTAAGTCTAAAGCAGCAAAATTTTTATATAAATATGAATCATTTCAAAGAAGAAAACAAGACTAGAAAGTCTTGAGATTTGACGCCCAGCACTGCTAGTTATACGTGACTGAAAGCTGCAAACTGATAATAATCACATCATGCTGTTCATCAACATGAAAACACAGCAGGCTGCTCTGTTTTGTAGACGTCAGAAGACAAAAAAAAAAAGCACTTCATGCTGTCCAGCTTTCAGAATGGGTAAACATAAGATCAAGCCCACGATCATAAACTCTATAAATAAGCCCGAGGTCTGTGGTTGGCTGGGTCTTGACATGGTACGAGGTTAGACAGAACGCAAGAGTGGAAAAAGTCAAGAAAAAAAAAAAAACACAAAGCAAACATAGCAGACAGAACACAGGAACAACACTGGCATCCATACAGACAAGGTAGAAAATAAACATAGAAACCAGACAGCATAAGAAAGCCAGAAGGGTTTTTCACGAGAGAAGTCTCCACTCACATCTACGGGAGTTCAAACCTCCAAACACGACGTCCTAACAGCTCACCTCTCCTGGCATGCCTTAATGCGGATCCACCCACAAGGTTAGATGGTCGGGAGTTGGATCACTACCTTCCTCTGGCCTTCATTTCATTATATACTCTCACTTCTATAGGGTTTAGTCTTCAGCCATGATTAACCTTCTCTGAGGAATTGCCTTTTGTGTCAGTGGCCAAAGCACTTTGCAAGAATGCGCCGTTAACATTCACCACCGTCACTTCTGATGTCGGAGTGACTGCGAATGAAAATGACCACACGGACGCACAAAGACACACACACACACACGTCCTAATTCATCCATCATACCGTTCCCTCTACTATGGTTCTCTCGCTGTTCTGATCTCGGGCACAGAGATAAGTCCAGACCACCCTGGGCAGCAGGGGGAGGAGGAACAGAAGAATGAAATGGTGCAGACATGAAGACCGTGTGCTCCCTCCGGCAGGCCAGAGCCAACAGATTGACTGTCTGAGTAAAGAAAGCGTGGCCGATGAAGACTCAGTGCTCATCTTACCTGTTACCATCCTTTTCTGCTCTTTTTAATTAAGTTGTGTAATGAAAAAAGCCCTGAAGAAACAGAGCCGACTCCATCTCCTGTGTTTCTTTCCCATCAGTGGGATTACCCGGGGAAACCCTGGGATTCACATTAAAGTCTGTAATATGACAGGACGCGAAACGGGAAGAACGAGTTCTACACTTTGTGACAGAAAAAGTGAGAGCGTGAGAGTAGCACAAAATGAAACTTGACTCTCCCGAATTGTTCCCAATCCCAGGACACACTGAGACAATGGACATGACACAAATGGCAATGTTAAATTATCAACATGGAACATTTTATTTTGATGGCTTTTATTCTGTTTGGATGATTGCACACAGTTTCATCATCCTTAGTCACGCAGTACTCTTCTGGGCGTACCGTTACATTCATTTCCTGTCTTACTGCACATTGACAACAAGAAAAGATTTGATCGAGAGGAAGTGCCGTGTGTTTTACAGGAAGAAGAAAAAAAAAAAAAAACATGTCAGAGCAAAGCCAGGTGGAGCATCTCTCACAGACATATTGTGCTGTTCATCCGTCAGACCCCTGTTCATCGAGTCTAGATCCTGGGAAACGTCCAGCCCGACAAATCTGAATATTACTCATCCTTACTTGTGTCCTTGAAGTGACAACATCTACTCTGGGAGAGCCAAGACGAATCTGCTAAGCACTTTGTGGTAACATCTCCTGATCAAACCAATTTCCTGCCCAGAGGTTTCTCTCTGTCATGAGGATCAAGTAGACTAAAAAACGCCAGCGCTTTGCCTCCGCCGAGGTGTCAGCATCTGTTGCGCACATCCCGCAAGGGTCATCAAGAAAAGGCATCGCCTCAAACGCACCCTAGTGGTGTCCCATCAAATGAATTGTTCTCGTTTAAAAGAACTATCTTTGTCTGGGGCCCAATTCGACACATGGGTAACTGAGGTTCCAGCCTAAGTCATTATCCTTTAAAAAGGACGAGGAAGGATTAGGAGGTAACTTTAGACAACCCCACCCACACGAGGACAAGAGGAACTCTATTGGTCTGTGTCGTCCGTCAGCAATTTGTAAAGACGGAAAAGTGAGATATAGCAAATCCTTGTCAGAGTTGCAACAGTGGTAAGTCCACTCTAGTGTTTGCTAATTAGCATTAGTGCTTTGAAATTGTAGCTGCCGATGAATAAAGGGTGCGTTGTAAAAATGTGTTTTTAAGCAAGCTTCAAAAACTCAGATATGGACCCTCCATATCACGTCTCCAATAGAACGCTGAGTGAGCCTTTGATTTTTCCCTCCTTCTAGATTCCCCGTCTTCCCTCTGCTTTGATCTACAAATTACAGTGATGGAGCTTCGAGTGAGAACAAGACACACATAAATCACAGCTCCTCTTTGTTTAAATTCACTCCACTGAGATGTTAATCACGCTTGTTGTAGGAAATGCATTTGGGGCTCTTGAGCTCAGTGTCTCTCTGTGGGTGAGTGACCTTTATAACATGCTTGATGCTTTTGCACCCCGTTTGATGCTAAGCTGTGGATTCAAATACAAAAGAGGCCCATTTGAGATGTTTGTATTTTGCAGATTGCCGATTTGAGAGAACCAGCCAAGAGAGCGAGCGATGATTCAGCAGCCCCAGACGTCTGTAATCACCACTTCACATCTTTTGCAGCTTCATTTTCAACGCAGTGCAGATCTCTGTTTTCCAAAAATACCCAAGCGTTCAGTACAGGGAGCTGCTGCAGGAGACATGGGAATTACTTGTGCACTTTAAAACCTTTAAAAGAGACATGCATTTTACCCTAACCTTCTGGATCTCTATCCATATTCCATTACTTTAAATGACATTTTCAGAGGGCATAATCTTAATCTACGTAAAGCCTGTGTAATACGAGCAGTGAGGCGTGGATATGCTCTTATTCCAATTCTCATCATCACCCTCATCTCAAATGATTCCACTAAATGTAATCAGTGCGATAGGTTCAGGTTTGTACTGATGTGTCCTCAGTCCTCAAGCCAAATCTCAACATTAGCCAGGAGCAGAGGCAGCCTCACAATCCATCAGGGGGCAGAAATTTAAGACGCTATGGTCCTGTCTGACAGATCCCCTACAGCTACGTTTCTATCCAGGTGTCACGACAGGTTTTAAGTAAACCTTTGAAATGTCACAAAGAAAGACACGGAATTACGTGTGTTCTTTCACCAGGAAGCTTTCTGAAAATATACTGTAGCCAAATGCAATAGACTTTCACACTTTTGACTGTCAGCTGGCACTACTGACATTACAGGACAACTCACATATACTAATAAATAAATTTGGCAGTAAACATTTTGCTGCTGCTGCATTTCATACTGCTCTGAGATACAAACATAGACACGCACTTGTAACTGTTGCATGAACCAAGCGATAAATGAATGGCCACACAATCACAATACAATCGGCAGTAAACATACAAAACAACAAGACCTAGAGGCTGCTGACCTTGCCATGTGGACACGATTAAACCTTTGACCAAACTACTAGTGAGATTAGACACTTTGGGGGATACTGAGGAAATAACATCATCATTTGGCTACAATGTTTGAGAGGTCTCTGCAACCCCGAGGTGGATTTTTGGGGAGCTCATGCAGGCGAACAACATGTTGTGTGGAAGAAGTGGGCCCTCCCTTTCTGTTTGTACGTCAGTACATGAACAAACGTATGCAATGGCAACTCCATTTCCACACAACAGGATTATGTACCAAGTCATTGTGCAGAAATCCCACAGAAAAGATCCTGGGAACACCGAGAAAAAATGACATTCAAGACCTGGCAATCATCCCTGATAGTAATCTCGCTGAACTCCTGTGGGATGAGCTTGAAAGCACCATAAAAATAGAACTATCCAGCCATCAACCTTGGGCAGTTATGAAAGGCACTGGTGTCTGCATCGTCAGGTTTAACGCTGGGACACCACAGGTCTTCTGTTGTGTCACTGGCACAACGCGTGGCAGCTGTCGCCAAGGCCAGAGGTGGTCAAACACAGTATTGAACTGCTGTTGGTATTTATATGGTCAGTGAGGGCAGGACGATGCCTTTGACATTGGAAGGAGTGCTTGTGCTTACTTGACATCACTTTTTGAGCCCCGTTTCTCGCCGTGGCAGTTTGCATCACTTCACCAGAGGCATGTTTGGAGATGCAAGTGTATCACAATGACATCTCAAGTTTCCTGTTGTAAACCCAGGAATTTTCTGTCCTTCAAAAGCCAATGCGTAAGCCAGTTTTCCCCAACACTCCGTTTAAATGAAAGATACCAGATTGAATTGACCTAAATGAGCAAAAACTTGAATCTCTCATTTTCTTTTGTAGACCTCTTGAAAATCCAAGAATCGCCTCTTCCTCTAGGATGTTCACTCATTCAAAGAAGCTGTCGCTCGCAGTCGGCAGGATTAACCCCTCCGTAAGCCAATCATATGTGTCGGTCCCTTGTTAAGCATCCCAGTGCACGCTTGAGCCGATGAGGTGCACACTGGGTCATATTGGATCAAATCTATTATACGAGGTCATTAATGAGAGGATGAATTGATATCCTCCCACTCACAGAGGCAGAGTGCCAAGGTGGATGGGAGAGAGGACCTTACACAAGACTGATCTTTATTCCTATTGGACTGTAACTGTGTTACACCACTGATGTCATTTTGGATTACTTTTAACCCAACTGGTTTTTTTTCTTGCAGATCTCTGAAAATAAACGTTAGGCCTTTTATCTGCTGCTAAGGTTAAGGAGTGCAGGGAAGAGAGGGGTGGGGGGGTGGGTGGATAAAAAAGAAAGGAAAGATATGGCAAACTGCTTGGGAGATTCTGGTAAGATGTCATTTTTTTAATTCTTGGTAAGAATCTTGTTTGCTCCCTCCCCGGTTGTGCTGGTTGCCAGTTCCCTGCACCCAGCAGCCAGGCTGGAGCCAGCCTCGCAGCTGTCCACAGTCCAGCATTACATAACAAGGCTACATCACAAACACCCCCCCCCTCCAGTCACTTTGCAGCCTCTCCACCATGACACTGTCACCCCGCTGTGGAAATGACAAGAGGACAAAGTTGGATGCCCGCTTAAGGGACAGGCACACAAACGCCGCTCTGTTAAGGTTTGCTTGTTGAGGGCCAACTTAATGAGGTAATGCAGCGCCGTGATTGCTCATTTGCTTCCCTCTTCCCAAGGACCCCGTAGCCCCTTCACCTTTTAAACCTCCACTCAAACACACACACACACAGGGTGGGTGGGTGTGCTGCAGTCTACAGAGTGGCCGACCCAGTTTCCCACCACGCGCTGCTTGCAAACGTTTGTACGATTTTGTGAGTGTGATGTGCATTTTTCTAGAGGCGCGCAGACAAATTAAACCCTACTTTGACACACCTGCTGAAGGCGAGAAAGCATCTAACGGTGCAAGACACAGCCCAGGCTCTGTGACAGAAATGTTTCACCTCAGTGTTTGAATATCTTCATGTTAAATGCTTAAACCTGTTCTACAAGGCCATCATGTGATCTAAGTAACTTCAACAGCACTTGCTAACAGGATATAGCCGAAGGACTTTTGTCTAATTGAAACTGCCCCTGAGAAGGAGAGGACGCTGGATCTGTGATGTGCTTTTAAAAAAGGGCAATAAATAAAAGTCGTAGTTTATTATAGTTTCATATATGCAGAGGTGTTCTCTACAACACTGGCCGCTGTCTGAAGTGCAGCTGAAACAGAAAAACAAAATAAAGCTGCGTGCAATTTAACCGAGTGCAGTTTCCCTGTATCGGTTTAGTCAGCTGATCAGTCCGCCTTTCACATGCCTGCACATTCCCTTTATTACACCAAGGACATTTACGTCTTCAGCCAAGAGCCTCGGAGATGTCAGTGCACCGCTCAGACAGAGTATAACGGATCCCTTCTGGAGTCATTAACTGTAGAGAAACACTTGTCCACCAACATTTCATGCCACCGAAGACACTCAAATACCTTCAGTATGCTGATTTTTCTGAATTCCAAATATAGCACACAGACCGTCTCCTAGTGTAGCGAGATCACGGGTCGCTTACAGGACCTCCACATCCACACAGCCTCACGTACAAATAAGGAGTTTGTGCGTCGCCACTGACAAACTCATTCTTGGGGCCGTCCCTGGTTATTTTGGGGGACAATACATGAGCTGTGGCTGTGCACCATGCTGGTAGCAAAGCCCAGCAGTCTGCCACGCTAACAGGCTGCACTCTGTGGCACGTGGTGTGTTCAAGGCATTCGCCTGCACTAAAAGCACGACGTGCGGTAACCACACGCGGAAACTTGCCATCTTGCCTGCGTGTGGAAGACCAGTTAATTAACCTCCAGCAACGGGAGCACTAGTTATGGATGGGCAATCATTAAAAATATTAGGTGTTCCTCAATGTGACCCCCGGGCCACTATAAACTGTATTATTCCTGTATTGAAATTTGGACACGTATGCCGCGGCAGAATACTAGGGGTGTTACAGAACCTAAATCATGTGACCTCTCACACAGGCACAAACACACCACGGCTCTCTGCAGTGGCTGCACTGGTGTGTTGCTGTACTGCAGACAACAGTAACCGGCTCCAGCTGATTGCACAGACGGGCTCCTCAGCTACTGTTTGCACCGGCATTAAAGATGCAGCCTGCACGTCTGCAGAGTTTAGGACCTAAGCAAACAAATGAGTTTGTCCAAAGTGATAGTAGCTGACTAACTTCAGGCCACAGTGTCTGTTGATGTGATCAGCTGGGGCTGTCCACACGTGAGGAACCCAGAATACAAGTGAAGAGCTTAGTATTTGTTAGTCCTCATTAATGTGCTGTATTTCTGTGTTTCTGCTCTAAGTGGGGACGCAGGGTCCTTTACTCTTAGGTCAACTTCTGCGGGGAGTTTTCTCGAATAAAAAGCAGCTACATTCTCCAGTTTTCGCTCTCGGGACCTTCTGCCAGCGTCTGGACCACAGGTCCGGGCTCTGCCACAGCCTAAAGCCTTTCCTTGCGCACATCCACTTAGCAAAGTCCCCTTGAGTCACCTTGAGAAGAAGAAGAAGAAGTGAGCGTTTCAATCAACCGACCTTCATGATGCCGCACGGCGCGTTTCCAGCTCCCTGAATCCTCTCGGCGGAATTCCCCCGGCTGCCACTCCCGATCCTGGGACTGCCGTGCTCCCTGTACCGCCCGTTGGTGTAAACCCCCTCGGCCCCGCAGCCCTGGGCGGCGGCGGACACCTCCAGGTGCGCCCGGGCGCCGAGAGCATGCGGGGCGGACGCATCGTTGGTCGCGCCGCGGGCCGGCGGAGAATCCAGAGAACGTCCCGACGCAGCATCTGAAGCGGGCAGCCCTGCCATGGTGCGTTACAGCAGCGCGCGGCCCCCCACTCTGCGAAAACAGCCCATTTTGGCAAAGCACGGGGGACTTGTTGACGTCCGGGGGCGGCTCGTCGTCTTCACCGGATCACCATCTGAGCCGGAGCCGTCCGGGTGGAGCAGCGGGTGGAGCAGCGGGCAGGCGGCGTCCCCACCCCCCCCCGCACGCGACCTGCTCCGAGGCGCTCGGAAACAACCGCAGACGCGCCGCCGACGGCTTTCTTCGCGTGCTGCCGCCGCGTGTGTTGCACTTTCTTCTCCTTGTCCTCAGAAATCCGTCCCGCTCACCGCGTCCGCTCCTGTAGACTCTCCGCGTCCCGCACACTTGGTCTGCACCTCCGCCCGCACGCACGCACGCATCCGCGGGACAAATTCAAGACTGCGAGCGCGCAACCGCAATGAGCCCGGGGACGCGTGCACACGCGAGCGCGTGCGTGTGCAATTAATTCCAGCGTCTCGCGCGCAATCACCGTTTGAGGCTTCGGGCGTGCGCGTGCCGCCGCCGCCACCCCCCTCCGAGGCAAACGGACCGTCGACACTTTCTTTTCATTTCCTGTCCACTTTCGGCTCCGTGCACGTCTCCACAGGACACACCGGCATTATGTGGAGCTGTCTTGGCGCAGTCTTCGGGCTCTCCATCAGGGGGCGCTAAGGAGCCTTGCTATTTCAAAAATCGGAGGACCTGCTTCACGAAAACGCCAGTGTGTCCTCTTAGAAAGGGGGACACAATCGCCTTTGCGTGCACAATTAAGTGTTGGTGGAAATCAGTTTAAACAGCCCTGCTTCCTTTTTGTTTTTTAAATGTGGCAACACTTGAACACGATGGCAGCTGAGACCTGCAGCCACCTACTATGGAATGATAGGAGTGCCACAATAAAGAATAAATATGTAAATAAAAGAATAAAAGAATACGACAATAAATGTGGAAATATAAAGAGAAATAAATAAAAGAATAAAAGAATACGA
>JAVQJF010030837.1:0-27254 GCA_036023855.1 Gadopsis marmoratus | reverse complement strand
CCTTGTCAAAGTCGCTCACATCCTTCCGCTGCCCATTTTTCAACACATCAACTTGGAGACAAAATGTTCACTTGCTGCCTCATATATCCCCCCACTGACAGGTGCCATGGTAACCAGATTATCAATGTTCATCACTTCACCTGTCAGTGGTCACAGAGTGATGGCTGATCGGTGTAAAGTAGATCACCAAAAGATTCATCATCATGATTCATCCTCTGGGCAAAATTTCATGGCAATTCATGTAACAGCTGTTGAGATTTTTCAGCCTGGACCAAAAGAGGTGGACCACCAGACAGAGCGACAATGACCGTGCATTCCCAAAGTCATGCTAAGAGGATGCTAAAAATGTTTTTTGTTGTTTTTTTAAAACTGAATTATCCTGAAATATTATAGCAAAACTGCTGAGGCATAAACGTTGCACGGAAATAATCATACAATCTATCCTACAACCTCTTCTGGTTACTAGTCTGCTGTTCTGCATGCATTCATCTTGCAGAAGGAAACAACAATGTGACTACAGCCGCTACTCCGCTAAACTGCCCACAAACCCAAAGTCTCTTTTCTAAAATAGCTACCAAAACACTCAGACATTTCCTGATGGCCCAACAAGTGACCGGCCAAGCACTCAGCGCTGGTATTCCTCCTGGATTTACAGGCCAATCATTCCTGCTTTAACCGCAGTGTTTCGGTAGCCCAAGGGACTGAGGGGAGACTAGCTTTTACACGACTATCACTAAACATGTCGACGCTTCACGTGCTTTGCACTTCTGTTTCCACAGCTAGGGTTCAGCGTTAAAGACGAAACAAATGCTGTCACTGACAAAGCTATGTGGGAAGAACATCCCACACATGCCACCACCACTCACTTAAAACCTGCAGAGTCAGAAGAATAACGACTCGGCCACGGCCGAATATTAGTTTTGCTCTCGGGAGGATGCGCCTGTCCAGCATCACATTCTGCTAAAAACAGTACCATCATCTCATAAATCACCTCACATAAATATGCAGAACATCTCACTGCGTGCACCCATCTGATTCTATAGTCTCCATCCCCGCCTCTAAAGGGCAGTTGACTTTGGGATTTTACGCGCTCTGTTAGCATCACATCACATGGCTGCAACAAAGCACTTTTGAGGTCAGCGGCCATAGTGGACAAACACGTGACTGTGTTTACACTGGAGCCAGCAGTGCCAAGACACTGTGACGCATATTAACAAGAGCAAAGCTTCTGCTACGTGAGACTGTGCTGAATAGCGAAAGTGACACAAAGGCTGATTTAGAACAACTGTGCCAGATTGCCCTCTTTCTGATGTCTGCATTACTCACTGTCACTCTGTTGTTGCTTAAAGGATCAGCTCATACAAAATGACACTTACCCGTACCTCCTAGTATGTGGCATGGTTTTGAGATTATTTTGCCTCCGAAATTCTTGTGCCACCCCAATACAATGGAGAGTAGCACTGAGACATTAAACCGTGCTCAGACAGGGGCGAGGTTGCCCAGAGTGTCACAGATTGAGGGCGAGAGGTGCTTATTGAGCTTGCTGCCTTCAATTCATGAATGTACAAAAGGATGGACCGAGCTCTGACATCAGTCAGTCCGAGTCCAAGCTGTCAGAGAAACACACAGACGCACAGATGGTCTGTGCGTACGCTGCAGCCAGCTAACATCAGTAAAGTCTGCATGTCGGCTGTTTGGAGCACATGACTGCAAACACGCTCCAACGGTCAAATTGGTGCAAATAAAGTGAGGCAAATAATGTGCTTCCCTCTGTATCTGAACACGCATTCACATTTTAAAATTCAACAGTATCCCAGTTGCTCTGGATAATCCACATGTCTTGTTGTGTTTTCAGCGGGCCTACTTTCTGACAGTTGGTCTCAACCAACACAATACTAAAAGACACTCCATACACACAGTCGGTGCATACGTTGATAGCAAGCTACAGCTGACGTCGGTACTATTGGCTGTTTGAGACAAACGAATAAAGCCAGCAGGAAATCCTCTTCACCTTCACTTTCCTGTTTGAACGCTTGAACTAGTCCCTATGTTCAGTGTCCACAGCGTGTTCTGGGTGAACCAACCATTTTAAATTGTTGCATTTGATATTAACCAATCCTAGTATCCTATATCGTCTCTCTTTTCCTCCGTCACTCACAACGACGGCAGCTCTGCACAGGACAGGCTGTTTGAACCCCCCCCCCCCAAAAGCTTTTAGATTTTTCCGATTTAAAGCCTTCCACACAAGTAACCCATCCCCAGATCATCCCCGACACAACCAATCACCAAACACAACTAATCCCCCACAGAAGCACTGCAGACGGATGCAACCACCCAAACTTATTTTTTCCATCTAAGCCTGTTTATATGCAGACATTTAAAAAAAGAAGAGGCGCAGCAGCTCTGCCAGCGACCCTGTCAATGTCAATTTGCCACAAACGTCATCCGGCAGCGGCGGCTTACTTCAAACACCAGCGTCTCATTAGTAGGTCCAGTGGCACACAGGCTCTCCGGCTTGTTGAACGAGCGCTGGTAGTCGAACACAGTCCCACCAAAGTGGAACTTCCCCGGCCAGTC
This sequence comes from Gadopsis marmoratus, assembly GCA_036023855.1. Taxonomy (NCBI): domain Eukaryota; kingdom Metazoa; phylum Chordata; class Actinopteri; order Centrarchiformes; family Percichthyidae; genus Gadopsis; species Gadopsis marmoratus. The sequence continues at coordinate 24,677 of JAVQJF010030837.1, read as the reverse complement.
CACGGTCCAGTCCCCGGTCAGGTAGTACTTCCTCTTCGGGGAGCGGACAGCCAGGTAGCTGGTGGAGACCTCCATTTCCTGAACGTGAATGCTTCGTGCCCCAGCTGGGACTGTTACCATGGAGTAGTACTCTGGGGGAGGAAGGAGTAGAAGGGAAAGTCGAGGCTCAGCCATGCTTGGATATTTATTTTTTACTGTTTGTTAGTGCATTCCTGCTACTGATGCACGCACACACCACCGCCCCTGTTTGACCTCATCGTGCACCCTCCTTTATCTCTGGCCTGTGTGGGCTACTGCACATGGATGAAGTGACTCAGTCCATTATGAAGAGGGATTAGATAGATGTGTCTGTGCATGGTTTTTCTCCGTGTCCTTGTTAGTCTGGATAAGTCTCCCCTTTGTCTTGCAGGACAAGGTTTATTCTAGCTAACGTGCACAGACACACTACAAACAAAGGCAGGCTTACCGTTAGCCCTGTGTTGAAGGGTGTATTGGCCCTTGAAGAACTTGCAAGTGGAGTTGTCTCCCTTACAGACTCCGCAGACGTCCACGGAGGCCTTGGAGCCCAGAATCTGATCACAGCCAACTGCCTGCACGCACACAGGAACATCAGCGTGGACAGAGCAAGAATTAAGAATCAATACAAAGACACTTTATGATCAGCTCCAAAAAGTACTCGTGTCAATGGAATAAACTAATGTATTGTGACAATCCAGGGGTAACTTTAACGCTGTGTGTGTTGACACTACTGCACCTGACATCTGGATTATAAGGATAATAGAACCATGGTGGCGTGACGCAGCATTATTCATAAGGTTAGATGAAACGTATGGAAAACATGAATATGCTATAAACTGCAGCATTTAATATGCTGAGGTAGATCCATGTTGGGACACCGAATCCATTTTTACTTACTGAAAAGACTCGGCACCTTTGTTTTCTTATGCCCTCATGCATCCTACAAGCAGTTTGATGACGTTTGATGACGTATTGGCAAGAATTAGTCCTTGATTCTGACACTAACATATCTGTACCTCTCCTACAACTCCGTGAGAGTCGAGTGCAAGAAGAGAACGCGTGCTACGACCTGCCTCGTGTAACGTTTCTCTACCAGTGCCACTAGGAGAAACGCGTCCAAGAGCAAGGTTTTACTGTGCAGCACTGTGAATCCACACAGACAACGTACCTCACACACTCCATCAATGCAGACGTCTTGTTTTTGGTCTGAGCAGGAGGTGCCGTCTTTGACCTTGCTGGACATGGCGAAGAAGAAGTCAAAGTCTTCTGCAATGCAGTACAGCTTACAGATGTCTTCATCTGCACACAGAGCAGAGACATGTATCAATGAAAAAGGTGGCGTCAGTAAAATGTGCAAATTGTGCACCAAAGATCTTCTATGACCTGATGAATCTGGAGTTATTGGCTACTGTACACGTGCAGTGTGTACAGCTCCTGCTGAGACTGAGGTGGAAAAGACAGGAACTGACTATGCATGCCGCCGGGGGTATTCGCGTGGGGCTACGGGTTTATTTTGTAGTTCAGATCAGTTATCACAGACAAGTCTCTACAGCCGTCTTTGATTAAAATAAATGACGGTGAAGGTGACTTGGCCCAAGGTCCCAGAAGGCGGTTCAGAATCTGTTCCTCTCTACATCACCTCCCATTCATCAACAGCTTAAACAGGCCCGGGACAGCAGCCAAACACGCTGCTCCCCTTCACTGCACCCTCCCTCTCCCTCGCTCCGTGTAACAAAGCTGGCCCGTAGGCTTCCTTTTTAGATCTATCCCCACTGTGTCAGAGGGTGCAGGTGGCTACATGTCTCCCATGCACATTACACAGAGTGATTGTTTCCTCCAGCTTCTTGGCCTAATCACTGAAGCAATAAATAGAGGTTGGCATTACAGAAGCACTTTATAAAAAGTGATTTTGGACAAGCAGAATACAGTGGGTGGTGCAGAAAGTAAGAGCTACAGAATCGAGAGAAGAATCTGCGATTCTCTGTGTATTTAGCAGCACAATTCTTCTTATGTGCCAGGAATACGGTAAATCGTGGGATGTCTTCATAATCCTTGAAAAGTACCGTGTATTTTAAGATGGAGAATCGCTTAGTTTACAAAAATATATACAAAAAACCTCAACTCTCAAAGACGGAACAAGTCCAAAACATCCTCAGAGCAAATTAAACGTTAAACATAAATAAACCACAGGACTGAACAGACTTTGTACTTGTGGGGTCTTTATAGCAGCTGATCACCTTACCATCTACTTTGGTGTAGGGCTTCCACTTGTAGTACCAGCCCCTGAAGGGCTTGCTGTTGTACCCCGCACACTGCTGGGCCCGGAAGTCCACGGCATTAAGAGGGCACAGCCGGGTGTTACACAGCTGGTTGAGACGGCTGGAGCCTGAGCAGAATTTACCGTTGTTCTGTGGCCTGAGTGGAAGACCAGAGCAGACAAGACAAGGAAGAAGATTACAGATTCAAAACATCCTACTTCTTTTATTACCACACTTTTACCGAAGCATCAGTTAGCTAATTAAAAATGATTACAGCTGCAGCACTGAACCAAGTCCCTAATGTAATACTACTACAAACCATGAAGCCAGCTGATCAGGGAACAAGACCCACAATGGACATTGGACTGTGCAGAACTGTGCTTGTACCCATTGCTACATATGCTAATCTAATATCAAGATACATGTGTACGCTTAAAGGAACCCTGTGGAAGCCATGTTTTTATGTGTGGGTCTCCACTGTGCTTATATCAGGCATGTGCACAAGAGCGTGGGCAACTCGATGCACTGCCACCGTGTGGGGGGGAATTGGAAGACGTCGTGTTTACATCTGGCTTTGCATGTTGCCGCCACCAGTTGTGGATCAGTGGAATAGATATTAAACCCTCAGAGTTTGAACCAGCCAACCACTCAACCAGCTGGCGGTAGAGACGGACGTGTTTCACCGTTAGCTTCCCTCGGATGCAGTGACACAAAATGAATCGGTTTGCGAAACAAAAAAGTGATGTGGGAGACAACCCTGCCCCGGTGAGATCTTCAAAGCGTATGGTGAGGAAATATGAGCCTGAATGCATTAAATTTGGATTCATAACAGCAGGCCAGTGATGCCGAGCCGAAAGTGTTGAAATCCTGTCAAAAAAACCATCGAAGCTCCAGAGACGGTGTACTGTTATGTCATTTCTTTTCTCGTTTATTTGGGAAGGTGGTGCACTGACATTTTTCTACCAATCAGAAGTGGGCCTTAAGTTGCAAACGGTCGAGAACCAGCACTTTACACTGTAACATCAGCGTAAGTGTGTAACGGCTCCAAATGCTGTCTGAGGACTTTGTGACGTTTTCGGTTTTTATGCGTTATAATGACCTGGAGTGTTTTGTTGTTTTAATCCCTGTTCATAAGTAAAATAGTTGTGCGAAACACGTTGAACCAAATCTAAATATTTGGATGCCGCCATCACGAGACAAATAAGTACACGTGTAACAACATGTGAGTTCAACATTTGAAGTAAATGTCATCTTGCCGACTCCCTCCATGTATATTTCTCCATGATGGTTTAAAATAATTTGCATGCCACATCAAATATTTTCACCCTCAGCTGGTACAGAGCAGAAACGGGTGACAGAGCTTTAATACAGTTTGTCATTAAGATGGTTAAAAATCAAACAAACAAGAAATGGCCTTGACATTTAGCGAACATTTTCGATGCCACGTCTGACCTCCCAGGCTTTCTAAACTCATGCCAGGAATTCCAACACAACCACCAGCAGAGAAAATTGAGTTTAGCTCTTTACCAAGTGGTCTGCACACACACACAGAGAGAGAGAGACATGCACCATGCTGATCAAACATGTCTAATAAAAACTATTCGGTAAGTGTTACAACGTAATGAAATGCTTTGGAAAAGGATCTGAAAAAGTGCCTATTGGAAACATTTAAACAGCAGGAGTGGATCTCAACTAGAGGCACATTTCTCCTGCATGAAATGAATGTCAGCAACAATCGGAAGCAAAAAAAAATAAATGAAAAATGCATGTTGCTTCACTGCATTTATCTTTAACTCGAACCGTTCCGTTCAGAGCTGGACTCAATCAGACGCCGACTTAGCTGCCAAGAGTGATGGAGCGCCATTCAAGGTGTGTGTGTGTGTGTGTGTTAGTGTGTAAACCTGCCCTTTGCCAATCTTGCTTCCCTTGGTGAGGGGAAGGGGGGGATTTGGCCCAGGTTTTTGTAGGCCTGATCCTATTAAGACTTAGTGGCAGACAAATGCAGCCCATATGGTAATGTGCTTGCGGCAGGCCAGTAGGGGACTACACCCAACACTCCGTCAGTCAAGGCCTCCTGATCAGTCGCGAGCGGTAAAGAGGGACAGTTTACTTGAGAAGGGAAGTTGAATGCAATTCGTGGATTGTGGACAGCCTGGACCTGAGACTGTAAATCTACTTCCAACAAGAAGACAGAAACCAGATATGACCAGCCATTCCTCTTTGGTCTCTACACCCCAACTCCAACACAGCCCTCCAGACCTTTTTTATAGGATGCTTAAATGTCCCAGGAGTCCGGTAAATCTGCCCGGCAACAGAAGATGAGACTGAACTCCTGCAGGTCAGAGGTCATCATGTCTAGTCTTTGAGAGTCACCTGCTCCCTCCTTTGCAAGTCTACCGGGAGACTCCACCAAACTCGGATCTATCCAAGCACCGCCGGCCTCGTCGTACAACCCCCACTCCCTTTTATTAAATCGAGCGTAAGACAGAATTTGCTCCCTACGAAACCAGGTCAAGATCGTGAACCTAATCTCGTAGGCTTGTTGGTGAGGATTAGGTTGACTGTGTTTGATCTGGCAGGTGGTCTACGGGGAATGGAGGAGTGCGGAGGGAAGGGGAGAAGATTCATTTTCCATCTTGGAGCAATTGAGAGAAGGGAAGGCTTTAATCGGATAATCCCGTAGAACTCTTTTACAAGGCCGAACAACAGATACACGCTGCCCTCGTAAAATGGATGAGTTTGCGCAGAATCAAATGAAAGCTCTTTAAGACGGGTCCTGCTGAGTGAAGCTGTTGTAGGAGGGCAGAGGTGAACATGTACAGGAAGCTGTCAGCCTCCAAACAACGCAGGATTTGACCAGATGTTTGGTTGAAATGTGAGATACGGATTCATATGCATGTCCTACCTAATATGTACATACACGGCAAGTTCGACAAGAATCTACATGTTTATGAAGTGTCAGTGATGTTTGGGGGGGTGAAGATGACCTTAAAGACAAGCAGCCAGATTCAGGCTAATCCTTCCTGTTCTACTAGGATTAAGAGCACAGGGGCCCTGGCAAAATAATCGCAGAGATTACTGGGTACAAACACACACTGGATGTCGTGGACTAAAACGTGACTCGGGGGGTACAAGCTGCGGTTGGGATCAGGTCTGCATGTGTTTGGGTGGCTGAAGTCTTTCCGTGGAGGTGTGTGTTGTTGTGGTGGTGGTGGTGGGGTTTATGATGGTGTTAAAGGTGAAGAGAAGCCATATTAAGACATAAACCAGCTTCATTTTATTGTCTTCCCCATCTTTCCATCCCCTCTCTGTCCCACTGACCCCCATAACTCACCGTTTAGAAGCAGCAACACATTTCTCCGCGGCTGCTGCTACAAAGCACTCTGTAGTGCCACAGGAATGATAAATGATCCTGACAGCCAACCTGGTTTAAAGGGCTCTGTGGCCCTTTTTGCTCTGCCAGTCATGGTGAATAATGTGCATCATATGAGGGCCAGTCTGCCTTTGAAAGTGTTTTGGTCTTTTGATTCCTCACAGGGATTAAGAGACGGCTCAGCTGTGACAGACAGAACAGACACATCAGTGTCTCCCCGGCTGTGAGTGGAGTAAAGAGGATGATACACAATGGTGGACGTGGATAATATCTGAACGGACTCCTTATTGCAGTGGATTGAAATGAAAGAAACAAAAAAAAAACTAGAAAGAGCTGTATTTTCTCATGAAAATGTACACAGGCCTGCAGTTGAATATTTGACGTAGCAGAAGTGATGAAACGGTTGAAGTGGCAGTTTAATATACAATTACTGAAAGCAGTTAAAACGGAAGTGCTGAAAGAAGGTGATGATTCTGTTTAAGAACTGAATGAAGTTGTGAAGTGTCACTATAAACGTAAGCCTTGAAGTGTCAGTTGGGGTGAAAGTGCTGAAAGGAGTTTAAGATGATAAATCGGCCTTAAAGTTGAAGTGAAAGTCCTGGAAAGCAATTAGTTCAAGTGCATTAACTGAAAGATGATGTCAGTTGACGTGTCAGCTGAAGTGAAACGCACTGAAAGCAGTTGAGATGGACAGCTGAAGAAGTTTGTTTTATATCAAAGTTGAAGATGTGAGATTTGAATGGGTTTGAAGTGTCAGTTGAAGCGTAAGTATTAAACAGAGCTGATGTGTCAGCTGATGTGTCTTCACCGAAAGCAGTTAAATTGTAAAAGATGAAAGCAGTTGAATTGGAATGTCGGTGGAAAGTGGAAGCGCTGAAGACGTCTCAACCGTGTGCAGCTTGAGCAGATGAAATGTTGTGGAATCGCATTGTGTTGTTTGGTTGTGCCTGTTCATATTGTCCTACAGTGTCTGAGTGCATTTGACTGACATCCATGGAGGTTGAATACACGGCTGTGTGAGATGAAAAGACGATGGTATGAAGTCATTTTGATATTCCTGCAACGTACGCAGACTCTGCTTCGATGGAGCCGCAGTAAACACGAGGCCACCTGTCCTCCACAGCGTCCTCATCACGACAGACATCTCGCTTACACACAAACATGTGTGCAGACATGGAGGACTGGGTGCGACGTGCCATCGTGATCTAACCTGCTTTGCCTAATTCCTAATTCATTCATTCATTACCAGAACAAACCAAAGAGCAGATTCTTTGTGATGAAGTCTGAGATCTGTCCACGTGTCAAAGTGGTGCAGTGGATATAATGCATGAGTATGAGTTCGATGTGTTCAATGCTGTTTCCTTTAATTGTTGCAGAGCCACAGGTTGATCCATGCATGAAATCATTCTAACTGTTAGCTAAACACATTCATCCAGCTTGACCGAGAAATCGGTTCCTCCTCGTCTCTTTCCTACACGTCAAGAGTATTTATAAATCTCTTGACAGCTGACTAGAAACACAAACAGGAAAAACATCAGGAGGTGCTGTCTAGGAGTTTCTAGTTGATTTTCCGTGGCGTCACCGTTCCCGTCATGACGGCTCCTGATTCACAGGGAATTGGTAGCATAAACACACGTTCTTCAAGGAGAAAACTTTAAACTCTTAACAGCAGTGAAACTTGATCAAACATTGCGTGCAACTGCAAAATAACGTCGGTGTTTAACAAGACCTCTGTCGTACACATTCTACACGGTAAAGGCAGAAGAGGGGCAGTAATGGCACGAGCGATCAGGACATTAATCCGCTCTCTAACGATCGCGCTGCACACATACCGCTTGTCCTGCATTAAATTTAAAAAAAGGGCAGTGTCGTGGGGGCTGGCTAACTATCGGCTGAGAGAATCAATTAGCTAATCGCGTCTACCGCATGAAAGTGAAAGCCCCTTGCTAACAACAAGGAGATATATGCACTGTGGGATCTGGGTCTGCAGAATTATGTGGAGTTATGTTTGTGCGAGTGAGCAGCAATAGGGGACGTTTGCTGACTGTCTTGGCAGCTTTTAAGAGAAAGGAGCATGCTATTAGGAGGGTTTCCTTGTCTGGAACATGGGGAGAGACCGTCTGTCTGTCTGGAGCATCAGCCTGACTGATGAGAGTTATGTGTGTGTGTGTGTGTGTGTGTGTGTGTGTGTGTGTGTGTGTATGCATGGACAACATGTGTGTGCATGTCTGCGCTGACAGCTACTTGGCAGACTGTGCTTTCAGGTGTTCAGAAAAAAAGGATTTTGGGACATGAGGCTTTCAAGGATTGCGTTCTGGCTCAAACTGCAACTCAACATTTTCATTGTAGAAGCAGCTGCAGGACAACATGAATCACTTTGTCGTATTTGGCTAGTTAATAGCATTAACGAGGAGGTGATGAATTCGATTAAATAGAAGGTTTGCGCGAGTGTGCATACCTTGGGCTGGTGCAGGAGCGCTCCCTGTACATGACCCCTCTCCCACAGGTCCTGGAGCAGTCAGACCACTGAGACCAGGCTGACCACTGGCCATGGACCGCCCTTGGACCATGCTCCCCATGTTTGACACACTGACCCCTCCGACACCACTGGAGAAAAGAGACAGAGGTAAATGAAAGACATGCCGAAAGAGTTTTCTTATCAGTACTTGAGCATTGGCCCGGGCTTCTTGCCTGAGCTTCCTGGTTTGGACAAATGCCCAGAACCACACCTGGACACCCAGACTCTCCAGCTACTGCACACACACACACACACACCAAGCCAAGCCCTGCGCTCACACATCATCACCTCTCTCTCTCTTTCGAAGTATCATCTTTCAGTATGCGAAGACACTCTGAGTCCAGCTGGGAGAATCGACAATCCAGAAATGCTTTTGTAGGCACGTGCACGCGTGAGCAGCAAGGATACATAATTGAGTTTTTATTGATATTAGTAGTTGACTCTTAATCGAGTCGTTGTGCAAATAAGAAGAAACTAGACTGAGCTGCCTCGTCTACCGTTTCTAAGCTGCGAAGCTGGCTTTGGCTCGGGAAAGTGAGAGGTCTTTAACTTGATTATGATTTAGTGCAACTAGATCACAATTTAACACTTTGTTTTCTTTGTCTTCTTGTACATGTTGTCTCTGATCATTCAAACCCTGTTAGGCACATATTTGTGTGATTGGTGCGTCAGTGTGTATTAATACGTTAAAGTAAGGTGGCAGAATGACTGATCCTTCACAGAAACAAGACATCTCCTCACCATGTCAGGACCGCAGCTGGTACCTTCTGCAGCAGGCATGAACTTGGTCTCACACCGGTGCCCTGTGCGGTGACACCACAGCGACTTGCAGATGTCCTGTCAAACACATACGCACACAAACGCAGGATGAGCGGTCCATCGGATATGGCGTTTTCTTTCTTCTGACCGTGGCCTTTTGGCACCGTGTTCCTCCTCCTCGACCCGACGGCACCTGCTACTTGCTAGGACCACCATCGCGCTGGTCAATAACCGCGGCTGAGCTTCTCCACAAAGCCCCGGTGTCAAATCTAATCACTGTACTCCTTTAATGAAACGGACTATAATTGTACGTGTCATCTGACCCAGCAACACAGAGACGGGGCGGGCGGGCGAGCGAGCACAGGGGGAGAGCCTTGGGTCGAAGGACAGGCGGCAGGGTCTGGCAACCTGCCCAACTGGCAACGAGAGAGGAAGAAGGGAGGGTGAGAGCGGGAGAAACAACTCCCGTGTTTGTGTGTGCGTTTTGGATTCTTTGTCCTCGTGCTGATCTGCTGCTCTGACGGCGAGCAGGTGGTCGACACCGGCATGCTGAAAATCATTCTACACGAGCCCAATCAGGGCGGGGACAAAGTATGAAAGGCCGCTCCAAGTCCACTGTTAATCAACATATAGGTTAATTTACCACCCGCCGACTTGCAATACACATCTATGAAATGCAGATTTAGTATTTGATCTTCTGTTAGGGAAACATAACAGGGATTTAGAGAAGTCATGAATAGCCAAGGCGATGTCATGTGTGCTAATCCGTCACACATACAATTCGGGAACGTCGATTTCCCAGCAATTACAGCCCTGAAGAGGAAGCGCCATAGCATTTAAAACAGCATTTGCATGTGAATCAGCATCACTGAATGCACATAAAGGCTTATACGAATTCCACAAGGCTTGGAGGGGAGCACGGGGAGGGGGCAGTTCCCATTCAAATAATGGAATGCATTTTAATGTGGGGGGTTCAAGGTTGTCGTGCAAAAGATCATGCTAATTAATAAAGTGCCAATTTAAAGCAGGTAATTGCAGCCCCTCTCATTACTGGAGTCTCATGCAGTCTTGGTTTAGGCAAAGGGGCACATGAATAATACTTAATTTAGGATAGTGTGGGTCCATGTTAAATCAGGTCTATTCAACTGCTATAGCTCTTGGTGTATAGTGTGTTGGTTCGTATAACATACCTGTAAGTATGCTGCCATTTTAGCCAGAACTTTAGCTTTTATGGCCACTTTTTGTGTCCACCTGATGAATGTAAGCCCATTATTCACTCTACTTTTATCTCTGTTTTGGTCTTATGAGGGAAATATCTGGCTCTTTAGCTGCTAAATGCTCCACTTTGTTCACTAGCTAGTATGCTAAGCAGGCAGCTCATAGTTGGGTTTTTTTTTTTGCTGCCTGCTGCTAACAAAAACACCGATAAGAGCAGTAAAACCAAAACAATGGTATAAATCTCTGTAGAGCTGAAGGAAACTACAGAGTCAGATGATAATTCTCTGTGGGTTCATCGCTGCTAGTGAACCCTTTCACATACAAGTAGTCATGTTATCCATTGGTAATATAACATTTTGGGATTCTAGCAGCTTTAAACCATGCTAAAACATGTATAAAAGGAATCTCTCACCTTGACAAAATCAAGGCTGCACAGTTTGGCCTTTGAGCCAAACTGCCACTTGCACTGCGTGTCTGCGTCGTACAGCTGCCCAGGAAGCTGTTCAGGGTACTTGTACTGACCGATCTGCTTGGGCTCGTCCACCAGACAGGATGCCTGGGCTGTTCTGGTGAACACAGCAAACCACCCGTGTCAGTCGGGAAGAAGACGGCGACAACCGAGTGGCGAATTGAACCGTGTTTGTGCACTTGCAGGAGACGTTGAGGCCTACCCAAGGAAGCGGCTTAGGTACTGTCGACTGCAGGTGGACCAGAAGAAGACCCCGTTGTTTCCAGCCAGCGTGGGAGACATAATGTTGCCTTCGGTCTTGCGACAAGGGTTCCCCTCACCATCGTGGATCATCCCAAAACTGGAGAGAAAAAGGATCAAAACATCGTCATCAGAAAGTATCGCATGCTTTGCGATGCTTGTAGCTAAGATTCTTCGTAGGCCTTGAGTCAACATGTTTCTGGGCATGCCTCCTATTTAGCTGGCTAAATTCAGGATGTTGCGACTTATAGATAGTTGTGACATATTATCACCTGGGTGAAGCGAAAAAGAAAAGAAAATGTAATTGTTCCTAGCTTGTGTTGAGAGCATGTCAGGCAGAAGAGAAGAGCTTTACTGCAGCGTGAAATCAAAAAATATTAAAAAACTGAACAACCTCCTATCTCAATGGAAACGTATAAAACACAAACACAGAGCCGTGCGGCCTGAGGCAGTTTCCATTATTCTCTGCTGAGTGTCATGGAGTGGATGAAGTAGTGCTCTAACGTCATGCTCTTATTTCAGAGTGTATTTGTTTCTTTAAATCAGACCACATTTACTTAATTTAATGTAGATTAATTACATCAACTCGCAGGACACAGAGCTCATATACTGACTGCTATGGTGGACAGCTTTAACATGACACTCGTTTCCTGACACAGTTTCATCTGTGTTAAGTCTACAAGTGCAAACATTAGTTGTTTTTAAGTCAACTTTGACTGTGGAAGCAGCTTTACGAGTGTGGGATACAGGAAGTGATGTGGTGTCCAGAAACGTTTGCTGTGATACCCGTTTTTTGGTAAACGTACTTGTGTCCGGACTCGTGAGCGATGGTGAAAGCCAAGCCCAGTCCTGTATCCTCATTGATGGTGCAACTCCTGTACTTGCTGCACATTCCACTGATGGGGGCAAAGCCTGCACAGACAAAGGAAGAGGGACAGCGATACGGTGCTACTATAATATACTGATTGTTTAAAAAGCCAGAGGTTAACATCACATTCTTTCTGTTGAAATCCGACAGATTTGGCAGGCAACACACGTCATGTTGGCATACACGCATGCATGGCGGGGGTTTTCACACCAGCTGCAAAGTGCAACGTCACATGTCCTGGCCAGCTTTGTACATGAGAAGGTGATGAAAATATTCCGTAGTGGTCACTGTTTTCTTTTTTTCCCCTCATTTTCTGGCAGCAGTATTCACCCAATGGACCCAAAACATGTACAGTAGAAACATCAATGTGTGCTTGAAGAATGACCAGATGTTAAAGTTTAACACCTCTAGCAGACTTTGGGTCACACATAACTGTGTTGACCTGACCTCTGTCTCGGGTTTAGTTTTGTGTTGTCTTTATCTTGGTCAATGCCTTAATTTATTTATATATATATATATATATATACACACACACACACACACAGACGTTACATGCAGCTAATAAATCATTCTAATTGAATCTAAATGAACCTTTTATCTCCTGCAGTTAATGAGATAAAGTGCTGCCCTGAGATTACTTGCAATTAGTGGTGTGAAAGCATAATTAAGATATTAGCCAAGAGTAGTTGGCTATAGTTGGTTGTTCCAGCTGCCTTTTGTTCCTACAAATCTCACGATTCACGTGTAAACAAAACATAAGCTCACCGTGGTGCAACACTAGTCACTTCACACGTGGGGAAGCCTGGTTCTTGCTCAACATTTGTTGTTTTTTTTCCTCGCAGATTTGACAGACAACCATGGCAGGATACTTTTTTTAATGAGCTCTTTTCCACCAAAGTGACATCTAAAACAAAAACATCTAAATCAAGGTGATGTTTGCATTTCTGGCCGAGGACCTTTTGATGCATGTCGTACCCCGTTTCTCTCTCTCCCCCCCTGTGTCTCCTGTCTGCAGTCACTATCCAAGAAAGGCAAAATGCCAATAAATCACGTGACGGTGTTAAAACTCTGCAACAAAATGTAGCTTTGGGTCACTGACAAATGAGCGCCATTGTTCGCTTTCTTCTGCTTGCACCTGTCAAACTTCCTTCGCTCCTTGTTTAAATGTCTACACCCACGGCAGCACCGCTACACCCGTCTACGTAGGCGCTTCGGCTTGTTGGGGTTAGCTGAGCGCAGTCTTACCCAGGGTGTCACATGGCTCATTCTTCCAGGAACAGATGTCCAGTCCGGTGAGAAGAACGGCATGGTCATGCCGTTTACCCCCTTTGCCCACCAGACCTGACTGCCACTGACAGAAACTGTTGAGGGACTGGTCAGCATGGTGATTGATGTTCAAGCCCAGCTGGAAACGAAAGGAGAGGAACTAAGGAACATAGCCAGAGTGAATTTATCAGTCGCCGGTGTTCAGTCAGAACAACACAATTTTTTGCATATTGTAGTTTGAATCCACTCACGGGGTCCTGTTCCAGTAGTAACAAGCTAACCACCACAATGTTGATGTCCGTCCCAATTGTGCCATCTTTGAAAAGACTGGAAACCTGCAAAAGCGTAGAAGTAGTAATATCCCACGTGTGTGTCTATAAGTCTAATATTCATGGATTTCTGATTGTCCTATACGCTCCTCTCATTGAGAGAAATGCAGCCTTATGTAGGATGCATGGCCTATTCTAATCTGGGTTAGTTTAGAGGTAGAACAGAACTTCCAGCCTGTGAAACTTTCTTGCACTCAAAGATAAGCAGGGTGAAGGTGAAGATCCTTATGCCCTTACAAGAGTTTGGATGACAGAATGAGGGAAACTCTTGACAGACTGCTATAATCTGCAAGGCTACGCTAACGTGACCAACAGAGACTGCCAAAGGCTACTCTTCACTAGTCCAAGTGACTTCCGTGTTTCTTCATTTGTTCACCTTTAAGTTTTCACAAGTTCTGTTTCGAACAATGCAACATTTCCGAATGTAAAAGCAAAGATTATAAACATGCTATTTCTTCTTTTTAAAAAGTTACATAGTCTCGCTTTAAGGATCCCTTCAACACAAACTTCTTTCCAATTTGTGATGATTAGACTGTCTGGCTGAAAAAATAGAGCAACCTCGGCTACCCCCCCCCCCCTTCCCCCCAGTCATGTGACCCTTGCCCTGCAGGTCACAGTGGTCTGTTGAGAGCCTCCCATGTTGGGTAAATGAACAAGAGATGGGAGAAGCAGCTCATCCTTTGCTTCTCCTCCCTTTCCCCACCCTCACCATATTCATGACGGTGAGGACGTAGGTGGTGACGTTGTCCCTGCCGTGTTTCTCCAGCATCTTCCTGTCTGCCACCACCAGGGTCTCCACATTCAGGCCCCCCATCCTGTTGGAGTTAATGGGCGATCTCTTTGCCCTGCCTGGCCCTTCTGCCTCAGGTATCGCAAACTCATCAGGCATGATGAAGCGGTCCTCTGCGGGAGGCATGGGAGCGTCTAGGAGGGCAAAAAGGGAAGGACGGAAGGGAGGAGAGAGAGAGCGAGAGAGAGAGAGAGAGAGCTTGGTCAAATGAATGAACTGACGTTGTTTTTCCTGGCTCGTGCCGGGTGATAAGAGTACAGCAACCTAGCGTTGAGAGGACAGGAAATTCACTCCCCACGCTGCTTCCTACCTCTCACCACTAGAAGGAAAGATAAAACTGTAAAGTGAGTAGCCTCAGGCTGATGCAGGCCCACTACAATGGCAGCAGTGCTCTCAAAAACATTTAATATAAGGAATGTCCACACATCTAGAGACTGCAGTGGTTTAGGGTTAACTGCTCTACTAAATATTAAATGAATGCTAGCTTCATGAAGTTTCATGATATTGCAGTAATGCCGTGACTTTGGTTGCCTTTTATTTCAGTGTATACCAGTAGGATCTTACACTGTATACTACATATAACATGACTTGTTGCTATGTCTATGTCAGTTTGTATGAAGGGTGCACTCGGTGAACCCACAACAATATACAGTTACTTCACTTCCTCAACATAAATACACAATTATCTGATGGCGAGGTATAAGGAATATACGGTTCCCTTACATACATTGCTTGCGGCGTCCGCAGAAGTGTCGCCTCTGCAGCTTTCCATGCTGGTAGTCATGGTGCTGCTGCTGCTGATGAAGGTACGGGTTGTCAGGTCCGGAAGAACTGATATTAGACGGGCTGCTGGATCTTCCGTGGACAATGTGTTCCGCTGAGCGTTTGTACACTACATGCAGGTGGTGACCATCAGGGGCGCTGTAGTTATGTTGGTCAGCCAGATGTTGGGGTAGTGGAGCAATCAAATACTCCTCCTGAGACACACGGATCAAACCTGACTGGGAGGCACACAAAAAGGTACGGACGGTGTTTTAGACTTACCCAGCATTTATTATTGTACAGTTTGGTTCTCTCAAATTTTATTTTATATTTCTTCACATTTTAATGCACCAATTCACCAAAGCAAACTCCTTGTTTGTGAAAACCTACATGGCAATAAACCTGATTCTGATAGTATCCCATAGTATCCAAAGATTTGGTGGTTGTCTTCAATCTGCGTGTGTTTGTGTGAATGTGTTAGTTTTAGTACAAATGATCTCACCTTGTGTATTTAACCATCTCAGGTCCCTCTGCACCCTGTCCTAGCACAGACATTATTAAATTGTGCACAATCCGCTGCACCAAGACCTACAGGGATGTACTGGTCCTTTTTAGATTCCTGCAGCTTGGAGGAGTTGCGTGAGCTGCAAACACGCCGGCCACACGTAGCGATGCAGGTGGCACCAGTGGTCAAAGCATGAACTGCACATCATGCATGTTTCTTGAGTTACTGCGTTGAAAGAAATAGGCCTAGTCTGTACACAGACAGACAGCTGCCACAATGACATAACATGTATGTCATGTACCTCACATACTGTAGAAAAAAACACTCCTGAATGGCATTTCCATTTAGGAGTGTCTCCACCACTTGTCCTTGATAGAGATAAAGTGAAGCTGAAGCAGCTGTTGAGTGAAGCCAGCAATCCTTCCTGCTCTAAGCAGAGAGCTAACACTTTTCACCGATCAGCCCCACCTACACTCAACCACCTAACTCTTAACATTAGGCAGATGTGCACAGAGCGAGAGCATGCAGCTGCTGAGGGGAGAGGTCTTATTTAGTCGGGAAGACAGAAGGGCGTGAAATTACAGTTCTCGTGCCGAGCCGAGCTTTGGTTTTAATTGGTTAAAATCGTGTGTCCAACTAGAATGCGTTGAATCCAGGTTTGGGCTTCACTTTAAAAACACAATCTACACAAAGCAGCCCACACTGCAGTACATGTTGTCGACGCGTTCACATCAATTACAGTGCGTGATTGTTATTTCTCAATATTCCAGTCCACTTTGAAAGGTCGAACAGGGTATAAGTTTGGAACTGATTAATAGAACTGAATACGAGGAGAACTGGTTTTGAGAAACCCTTTGATGGTAAATCTTCTGCTCTTGGAAATGTTGATCCGGGATCTAAATCAACAGTCAGTCACTGCTTCATCTATCCCTCGACGCCTCCTAATAATACATCATATTTACTACTTTGAAACACTCAACTCGTGTTTCATTCTGTGGACACGCACACGTGGCTACATTCATTTTCCTGCGTGTTTTAGTGGCCACATCAACACCAAATCTGACTTCACTGCTGTAGTCAAACATTTGAATGGATTCGGCCTGTTTTTTCCTCAGAAGTGCAAAGCAAATGAATGTCCAGCACACTACAATATTGTCCCAGTCGCGGTCCGGCTCGGTGTTTTTGGGCCTCTGATTTTTGTGGAGTGGCCTTAGCTGCCCTCTGATCTGAGAGGCCGAGCTACTGAAGCTTAAACATTCCGTCTGACCACAGAATTCTACCTCATTCACTCCACAACCCACCAAATGCACACAAAATGGCTGTGCAATAACACACACACACATATACATCCATAAGAGCGCACACTCACTGAATTTGTCAAAAACGTACACATACACCCAGTGACCCAATGACCTTTGAGCTTTTTGTGTGTGTGTGTGTGTGCACACTAAGGCTGAGCTGACCCCATAGACCCCCCCCCAGACTAGCAGGTGGCAAAATAAACAGAGGCTGGACAAAAGGGAAGCCATGGCGAGGCTCTTGTTGTCAAAACAGTGCCTGGATACATGGCAGGCTGCCATCATTATCCCCATACATCCATCCACCCACCCATCCACCCATCAATCCATCCATCTTTCTCTCTAACAATCCAGCTGCCAGCACATCTTTCATCTGTCCATAAATCATCTTCTCCTTCCATCAGTCTTTCGTGGTGCGATGAGAGGTTTTACAGGAACTTAACTGTCAAATGTAATTATTCTGATTACATGTAAAAGGTCCACGCGGTCCAGTGGTTGGGAGTTTTGTTCTGCTGTGTCAATGGTTTGATCCCCAGCACATCGACGCCTGCCAAAAAAACCCTGGGCTACATTCTTCACAGCTACCTGCTCTGCACGGCAAGGCTGGAGCTGCAATCACAGGGCGGAAAGAAATGTTCCTCCTGGGCCATGAATAAAATATAAAACAAAGGCTTGAATTAAGAGACAGAGGGCAGGACCCTGGCAACAACGACTGCAGCCTCCCAAAATAGATTGGAATTCAAAACAGAGCTTGAGGAGGTCAAAGGAGGCGTCTTCCATCAGCACAGAGTCGCTTCTCGTTTGTGCATCTTTTCATCCGTCTTTGTGTCTCAAGTTTACAACAAACCTGACACGTAATAACGTTCACCCTCGTCGAATAATCCACCTTTTAAAGATTCATTTTGCCAGACAGCATCAGCGAAATCATCCCGCAACACTGCGAGATCGTTTCAGATTTTCTTTACAGCACGTGAGAAAATTACTTTGTTTATTCATTTCATTTTATCGGGAGAGGCATCATGTACGGTTTTAAACACAAATGCTACCAATTGCTGTACTGTATTGCAGCAGAGTTAGCTTAAAGCTCATTTTCATCTGCAGTCCCTTGGCAGGTCACAGTTAAAACAGCAACACGCACTGATGGGACAGAACTAAAGAAACTACACAAACAAGACAAAGTTACCACAGAGCAGTACATCAACCACACGCACCATGTCAGCAACACGAAAATGTTAGACAAATTAAAAAAACTGGGAGATCTGAATACAAAGCAAAATGAATACAATGCAAAGTCAGTGGTTACAGGAGATCTTTCAATGTGACTTGTATATAACATGAAAATAAAGCATTTTAAACCTTAATATGTGGTGTGATTAGTGACTAACAGCCGACCTGCCTGGCGACCACCGCGCCAACAGTAACACTACGACACGCTCATCTCCAACTCATGGCGTCCCTCTCTCTCAGTTCATTTAGCTTTATTAGCATGACCACAGCAGAGTACAGCTTTGCTAAAGTGCTACACATTTTTACAATTGTAGGGCTGTATGTTTAAGCAGTGTACCAACCTTCAGCAGGGTCTGTCTGTCTGTCTGCCTTCCTGCCTGCTCTCCACTGTCTTTTGCAGCAGTTAGCAGATGGAGGTGTCTGTGATGATAATGACAGGAAATTAATTCCATCTGCAGGGATGGTAATAATGGGCTGTGTGTGTGTGTGTGTGTGTGTGTGTGTGCACGTACTGTGTCTCAATGAAAACCGACCACGGAAAAAAGTTACCTGCCTTTCAGACCCAAACAAAGTAGAGCACCACCTACTGTAGCTCTAAGCAGAACTGCACCACATTTCCACAGGAGCCAGCGATGCGGCGCCCACTTCCGCCTGACGTACCTACAAAATAAGCTACGTCATAGCTGATGTTGCCTCCACAAAAAAAAAAAAAGTATGCAACTGTTAAAATGTCACAGTAATGAAACTTTTGCATATTCTTTTTGTAAACGTGATGTATCTGACAGATTGTCGATGTGCTGCATTATTCCCTGCCAGCGTACAGGGTTTCACACAGTCTACAGGATCTCTGCACGTTAACATTTGTAAGACTTGGCTAGATTCAAAGGATGAACACTGTCCACTGAACACCACTTTACTTTCCCTCCCACGTTCGCATGCAGACTCGCTCGTGTCTTCGACTCTCAGACACACACAGTCAGATTACAGGTTGAGCTCGGTCACCTCCAATGAGCAATAGCCAAAAACCGAAGTTAAAAGGTTCTCTCAGTACTTTTCCCCCCTTTCCTCGATTGAAGCCAATACAAACCACTCCGACAAACTGCTCTTTGGCAACACAACGCTCAGGGGAGCGAGGACCTTTAGCTCGTCTCTGTATAAACTGTAGCCTCTTTCAAGGTTTCCTACCATGATATTATAAGGCAAATGAGTAAGTGCTTACATGCTGTTAAAGACTAGTGCAGAGCAGTGAGAAGCCCCAAGCTGGTGATTACCGAGCTCTGAAGCACATCTGCACTCCAGCTCAGCAGAGAACCACGTGAACACAGTGTCTGGTGAGGAGGGAGGGTCACACAGGGGCATGGAGAGGCCCCTCGGCCATCTAACTTATTCAGTACAATTACAATCTGAGTAATTACAGTTTGCTCAAGTGAATTATGTGTCTTTAAAGAAAGGGGGTAAGAGATGGTAACTTTGGATCTTGGAGCAGGAGACGGTGGCACAGGAGACCAAGAGCCAAGCACCAATGACAGGGTTGAATTTCTCCTCCTTTAAATTCAGATGACTGTGTTCCACCGCCCACAGTAGCATTCATAGAAATGAAAAACAGGACTGGTGAGCTGCAGTCTAGCCGTTTGCAGTCACTCCATTAGTGATAGCATGTCTAGATTACCCTCTTCGTGTACTGTTAGGATCACAATGTGTCGATGGCCTCTGGGCCTTGCAGTGTTTGTCCTCACTAATTGTCTTTGAACAACCTACTGACGCCCTCTGATCGTGTCTGGGGAGCGCAGCAGAGATGGGAACACACAAAAGATGGAAACTGATGGTGCTGGGTGAATCTTTTGTCTTTTGGAGCCTTGGGCACGGTCCCACTCGTTACCCCGTGCAGACACAGCATGGAACAGGGGGGACTACTCCCACACCAGCCCATTCAAATGGAAATGTCCTCCTTCAAAATGCTGTTAATTGCACTCTAACTGGGTTACAGTGCAAACCCAACACTTTGGCTGTCTGAGGAACGCAGTGCTGATGTGACACAAATGCTGTGAAAGTGTAATTTAAATGAACGGTTCTTAATTTGGCTGTAAATTGTGTGACAGGAACTTTTTCCACTTTCCAGCAATTGAGCACCTAGGGCTGGAAAGGTGGAGGCTGCAGAAATGGGAAGTCGGCTATCTCTACGCATCTGCCTGTCACACCCTAATAAATAAAGTTTATTATTATTATATTATTATTATTATCCTAACATCAGGAGGAACTGCACAAAGTGTCGGTTCTAAAGGAAGCAAAAAGAAAACCACGTTTCTACAGTAGGTCATCATACCCAATGATGAAAACATGCTATATCCAAAAGGGATGAAATCACACTGATTTTACTTTCCTTTTTTTTTTTTTTTAATTGCAGGACTGAAAAAACATGGGACTGAATAGATTCAGAAATACGAATGTTGACACAATACTTAGAAATTAACAATCCCTTACAGGTAAATGTTTCTACCTGCTTCAGACCACAGCAGGAAGCCATGTTTGCCGTTGGTGTGAATGGGTCAACATGAGTTATCCAACGTGGCTCCAGCCTGAGAGACAAGCCTCTGAAATCGATTACGTAAAGCCTACGTTAATTTGGAAAGCTTTTGTTTTGTCCACCTCTCTCCGATCTCTACAACAGAGGTGGTGAGTGCAAAGGTAGCATGACCCATAGTCAGAATGGCCACAATTATAGAATGTAAGACCCAGGGTGAAAAATCCCTTTAAGCTCTTCTTCAAATGTGCTGTCCTGACAGGATGAAACGGGTGGAAATCTTTATTCTGCAGCCTCTTTATTGACCTCTTGTACAAATGACTTAAAATGCTTTATGATGATTGACATCTCACCACAGCTACAGAGGTAGACACTCTGAAATACTATGCACAACGTTTTTGCTTGCTTCTTTTGATGGCCCAACCGTGTCCTGAAAGACCATATATCTACCTTTGCAGTGAACATTTTCCATCTAGCTCTCAGGCTCTTGCTATCTTTAAGGGAGTCCTCCCCAAAAATACGACCACATAGGTCGTCTGTGCAAGCGGCTAATTACGACCCATATTTAAGTTTATTGTTAAACAGCAACTTAAAGCATCCAAGTCCACGTAGGGTGGAGGAAGGTCGTGGTGGATGAATGTGTCAAACACAGGACTTTCACCCAGGAGGCCGCTGTTCATGTCCAAAAGTCAACTTTGACTGATTTTAACGTGTGTAACTAACTTTTAACCCAAACCACGATCTTTTCCTAAACTCTCAACCGCGACCGCTTCACAACTTTAACTACAAAAAGGTCCAGGATGCCTTTGTATGTTGTTTTTGGGAGTCACTGGCGAACAACCTATTCTGTCCTTTAAGGTGGGACGACACTGACACAACAACACTAACATAACTGGTCACATAACCAACAACAGTAATGATTAGAGATTCCAGGGGAGAAGGCAGCCCATGTGCTCAATTGTTATAATCACAACCTCCGTCTCAACACACCCAAGTTAAGAACTCATCATTGACTTGGGGCACCAAAACAGCACCGGCTCCTCTGGTTCTACGTGGGCACCAGTGGAAACACCCTCACCCAACAGTCTGAAACACTTTTATTATTATTAACAGAACAAGATGTATCCCAGATTCTTCCTCTACAATAAACTGAACTGCAGACCACGCGGATTCTACTATAATGCGATGGTCAGGGCTGAAAGGTTGCTATACACCAGTTGAGCACTAGGTCTTTGAATAGAAAACAAACTCCGAGCTTAACTTTGATCCCAGCCAACACTGGCTCAGTAAAAAGACAAGAAATTACAAAAGCTTGCTACTCAACTACATCAGCCTGGCACCACCGGGTGTAGTGCAGTGGTGACAATAGTAGGTCATATTTGATGTATGGGCTCTGTTTGTAGAAGCTGCAGCACCCACTTGAAAACTTCAACACCAGCCATTAGTCTTGTGTGAGAAAGACCTTGCACAGACTAGAGAGGACGTACAAGCAGACACACACACACACACACACACATATATATATATATACAGGCAGACTCTGTTTTTTCTCTTACTTTCTCACACACAACGTCCCACACCCATGCTGAGAGCCTGACCCCCCTCTCCTGCTGGCATCTAACAGCGGGCACTACATCACTGTCAGCGTCCAGACCACCAGGGAACGGCTCCGGGCCACTCTCCTCTTGTAGCGCCAAGCTCTGAGCTCCTCCGTGGCCCAGCCCAGTCGCTGAATTATGGCCAAGTCGGAATGGCATATTGTAGTGGGGAGACGTTCCAATTTGTTGGCCTTTACGGAAAACGGACAGGTACAAATGGCCCGAGTGCTGGCTGGAAATCGGTCATTCAAGTGTCATTTTAACTCAGCAAAAGCCTTAAGGGATTTGGAGCACACTGACAAACGCGTACGCATCATATGTTGTCTCGGCTCCCAGCCCTGCGGATGAGTAATCATATATTGTCTGGGCTCCATGAGGAGTCTCGTGGGATCACAACATCTACACATGTTAAATATTCAAACAGAGCAAGTGAGTGTTTAAATGTATGCCTTTTGGCCAAATGCTTTTGTTTTCCAGATGTAGTTTACGGACGCCTTTTCAGATATTTGAATGTGAGTTCAGAATCCCGTGCAGCATTTCTGGAGTAGAATGATCTTTTTTTATTTAAAAATCATCATTTATTCCTGAAATACATATTTAACTTGACAAAGCAACCAAAGGAAGGAGATGTCACATTTTCCCAACAAGTATAATATGGAGCTCAACATCTCATGCTGTGTATTCACATTGTGATGTGTTCTACAACCACAAAGCCCCCCAGAGGCTACAGTACACAGTACAAGAGCAAACGGACATGTCGCACCACAGGGAGCCCCATTCTCGGTAGGGACAAACAGAGGTCGTAGGTTGAGCTCCCCTCTTACAAAAGTCGCCGGTGGTTGCCACAACCCTCGGCATCGTGTCAACGACGGCCGTCAGACAGGTTTGATCTGAGCTGCCGGAAAAAAGACGAAGGGGGGCGAAGGAAAGGAAAGAGGAGGTGTGTGCTGACACTTTCTCTAGTGCTTTGTCTCTCACACGTGGGCGTGCAAACACTCATTTAAGCTATAAACTGCGATACCTGGGGGCTGCTGGCTCATTAGGCCAACTCCCAACACACATCCAAGAAGTCCCGCGAGCTCTCCCGAAACCAAACCGTGGTTAAAAAAAATGAATTATTAGAAGCTCACAAGGATTACAGACACGGTAAGGCTGTGTCAGACTACAGGAGTTTCAACATTCTAACCAGGTTGTGTCACGCACAGTCTCTCACCTCAAGCACGCGCACACTACAAGACGTGAAACTAATGATTTTAGTCTCCTAAATATCAAACATGTTTCAAATGATCGGGGCCTCCACGAAGAGTCTGCGAGCAGTTCGGGAGGTTTAAATCTGGATCTGTAAGCCCCTCACATCATCAGATAATCTGGGCCGAACGTCGCTGAAGTTTAATATATTTCATAAAAGTGTAATAATTTCTTCCGACGCTAGTGGAGGCAATCATTACTCCAGGCGAGGCGGTCCGACTCCACTGCACTAGCCAGTAGTTTCAAACAAAAACAGAACAAATGTGCCAATCGGTGTCATTTCTTACAGTTCACCTTTTCATCTACAGACGATCTCTTCTGCTTTTGCTCACACCTAGATACCATGCGCTGAAATGTCATAGTGAAAGTGCTCCGTTTCCATAAAGCCTAGCCTGTCTCTGACCCGGCCTGCAAGGTCTTGGGAAAGATCACAGTAAACGTCATGCAACCTGACACAGCAGCCTGACGTGGGGTGTGTCCGACACTCGAATGTTTCAGTAAGGACGACATGCAGAGTCATGGTGGTTTTTTGAAAGCGGTCATACTGGGCAACTTCAGAAATGTATGTGTATTTCGTAAAGCCAGTCCATACAACACTTGTATGTGCACGTTATGAACATGACCATCACAACATAATGGCAGTGCACTCCAACACTGACATCATCCACAAGTCCAGCCGACAACTAAATAAAAATCCAAAATGTAGATGCTGACGTGTGCAGGGAAAGGTGTTTCAGATAACATTCAAGTGGGAGAATTTAGAGCTGGGAGGATTTCCCGCAAGACACTAATCCGATCCCAATAAACAGAATGAAAATGATGCATGAACAAAATGAACAGCGCATCCAGGGCTGATATGTGTAGCCGATTGATTGAACCGAATCCCTAACTTTACAAATGTTCTTCATCAAGTACAAATCCCTTCTCCCATGTGAGAAGAAGAAAACGTCTGTTTTATATCATTGTTAATTGAACATTTGGGCTTGGGACAGTTGGTCGTACAAAAATTGCAGAAATTCTATTTTCTGACAGTTTGTAGTCCAAACAATTATCCAACTAATCCCAAAACACATCGACAGATTAGATCGCGAGGTCTCAGTTCCGCAATCACCATCCAAGAGAGAAGAATCCAATCCTGGGAAAGGGGCTGAATGGACAGAGGGGAGCAGTAAATCACTTCTCTGCTCTGTATTCACACGAGTGGCGAGCAGCTCTGAACTTGCACTGCATAGCAAGAACTTGTGAGAGTCCATGTTAACACCCACCAACAAGCCCCCCCCCCCCCGCCCCCCCTTCCCACACACACACCCATACACATGAGCAGAGAGGATTGGGGTCAACCAGCAAAGTGACCTCAGATGAGAAACCCTCCAAAGACAGAGCCGGGGGGGCGGGGGGGGGGGGGGGGGGGG